>PVIY010059141.1:0-12123 GCA_004026745.1 Myrmecophaga tridactyla | reverse complement strand
TTTTTTGTTTGTTTTCATTTTATTTTTCTGTTGTCTTTTTATTTCTTTTTCTGAATTGATGCAAATGTTCTAAGAAATGATCATGATGATGAATATGTATAATTTTTTGTTTGTTTTCATTTTATTTTTCTGTTGTCTTTTTATTTCTTTTTCTGAATTGATGCAAATGTTCTAAGAAATGATCATGATGATGAATATGCAACTATGTGATGATATTGAGAATTACTGATTATATTTGTAGAACAGAATGATCATATATTAAGAATGTTTGTGCTTCTTTCTTGTAATTTTTTTTAATTTAAAAATTAATAAAAAAATAAAAACCTGGCCTTTTCTGGCCTATATAATAGCTTAAACTGCTACAGTCACGTCATTGTAAATGCCTTCCTTATTCACCTAACATCAGTTAACTCTGTCTGTCACATTTGGTGGCAAATTTTTCATATCAGTGTGGGGAAAGATAAAGATGCTGCCAATGGCCACAAGGTACAGGCTCCAATGCTAAAGAAATAGAACTATCACTCTATTAACTGGATTATTTTAAAGACATGAGCTGCAATGTTTAGTAACTGTGTATGTGTGCTTCTTCTATTTTCAGTTGAATTCAAAACCAATATGGAAAAAAATGTCCACCTGGGGGGAAAGATGGCAATGAAATAACTGTGTCAGGGTAAGGGAGCAAGAGGCTTTATTATGTTTTATTTGTTTAATGCAAGTTTGCCCATCTTCACCTGAAGAGCAAAGTGGAAGGATATGAGGAATTCACCTAAGGACACTCATTTTTGGAGATTGAGAGTAGTCAATGACTCAGAGGAGGAAGGAAGAGGCAGAGGGTTCCATCTGGAAATCCTACCCTTTGTCTAATTTGAATCATAAACCTACCAGGTGGGACCAAACAAATCTCTAAGTACACTCTCCTCAACATATATAGTTCGCAAAGGAAGGCCAACTAGAAAATGGTGCTCTAAGAAGAACCTGGGTACATGGGACCCCGGGAGCTGGAGAGGAAGAGGGCACCACTTTATTTCTTTTATTCACCCATCCTTCTGTGAAAGAATGGAATAATCAGATGCCTGGAGGGTGGCTCACCAATCACTTACAAAATTCACCACACCCCACCTCTTCCAGATCCTCTAAGGTGGGTCCTTCCTTTTCCAAGTAGGGAAATAGAAATGAGAGACCTGAGACCCTGAAAGAGATCTGAGCATTTTGCTTAAGAAAGCAGAAATAAGAGAAAAAGGAAATGAGAAACCTTTTCTCTTTGGAAGGAAAATGGATATGTCTAATGGGAATTTTTATTAGGTTTTGCCATAAATCAAAACTATCTCACCAGAACACACAGGAATTTTCAGTGTCCCCAAGAAATTTCTAGCAGAATTGTCATTATCCATTAATCCTTTGTTGCATTGGGTTTGCTTTTTGGGAAATAACAAAGTGCTGATTCCTGCTTCAAGGTGGGTGTAGGGTCAAGAACAGAGACTTCTCATGGGGCCCAGTCACATCTGAGTTACAATAATAGCCTTTTGTATTCTGCGGCTCTGGAGTTCTTATCTCTGCCTAGACTAAATGCAGAAAAATGTGCAACCTTGAAAGACAGAGACCCATTCACTCTCATAGGTGAAACCAAAAAACTTTGTACTGTTTTAGAAACAAATTAACTCCCGGCACATACCAAAGGAAGACAACAATCCATTCCAAAGTAAATTAATCCTTTGTACAAAAAATCTAAGCTGAATACCAAACCTAGTGTGGACCCACACACCCATTTAAAATTTCTCCAAACTTTGGACAATATGTCCCATTCTCTCAGATGAACAATCCAATTGTTTGTGTACAACCACCTGCATTTATAATCCCAGAATCTTTTTTTTCATTAACCATTTCACTGTAGTTCATTCCCCAGACAGATGCGTTCTTCCTAATTAGCTTTACCTTCCACCAGAAAATGGAAAGTTACACACTCAAACTTAGAGTTTACAACCTTAAAAAAATCCAATTCAGTGGTTTCTATTTTTATCATCTCCAGGTCTTTGCTTTTTCCAGCAGCATCAGCCTCCCTCATCTCCTACCTTTACCCCATGAGCAATGCAGTATTTTCAGTCTCAATTACTGGTTTGAATTCTCGGTAAATTCACAAAATATATGTATAGATTTACCATTTTCCTCAGAGCCTGGATTTCCTAATTTTTGTTTCCTACTCGGGTTTAGCAGCCTCCATTTCAGAGATTAATCTGGTTTACAGACTGGGTTTTGCCAATATTTGCTCCAAGTTTGCAGCACTCATCTCCTCCTCCCTCAACTAAGTCAAGGTGTGTGCAGGTTTGAAATGATGTAGGTCTCCTAGAAAAACCATTCTTTAATCTAAATCCCTTTTCATAAAGGCAGAACAATCCCTATTCAATACTGTATGTTTGAAACTGTAATCAGGTCATCTCCTGGGGGTGTGATTTAATCAAGGGTGGTTGTTAAACTGGATTAGGTGACGACATGTCTCCACCCATTTGGGTGGGTCTTGATAAGTTTCTGGAGTCCTATAAAAGGGGAAACATTTTGGAGAATGAAAGAGATTCAGAGAGAGCAGAGCAGAATGACATAGCCACGAGAAGCAGAGTCCACCAGCAGCGAGCTTTGGAGATAAAGAAGGAACCTGCCTCCCAGAGAGTGTCATGAAACTGTAAGCCAGGAGAAGAAGCTAGGAGATGACACTTTGCTCACCATGTGGCCTTCCAGATAAGAAAAAAACCCTAAAACTTCATCAGCCTTCTTGAACCAAGGTATCTTTCCCTGGATGCCTTAGAATGGACATTTCTACAGACTAATCTACCAAATGTGTACTCTGCCCCACAACTCTTCTCCCCTGAACACAACCAGACATAGACAGGAAGGCTAAGAACTCCCTGTTCTAGTTTGCTAGCTGCCAGAATGCAATATACCAGAAACAGAATGGATTTTAAAAAGGGGAATTTAATAAGTTGGTAGTTTACAGTTCTAAGGTTGAGAAAATGTCCCAATTAAAGACATTTATATATATATAAAGCAGGGTAATGAGAGTAGGGAGTAAGGTATTGCTATTTAAATAAGACTAGAAAAGTCTAATAAGATGAGATTTGAGCAGAGACCTGAAAGGAGTGAGGGTGCAAGCCATCAGAAACCTGGAATTTGAGTCACCAGGGTGGATGGAAAACAGAATGGGCTGGAAGAAGATACAGGAAACCATGTGAGTTGGGCATCAGGGTAGAGCTCAGTTAAGACCTTCTGTGGTTATGGTAGGAGACTTGGCCCATGGGAGGGTTCTGAGCAAATAAATACTCTTTTATTTATCCTTTCTATTTATCCCTGCACAGCATTCTCCCTCTTCAATCTCTATCTTACCACCCCACCTTAAAAAAAATTTTTTTAAAGGTTTTGCTTGTGTGTCATCTGACCATACCATCCACCAACTCTTTTTAAGATTGTCATTTGCAGCTCCCGGGTTTCTCCCCTCACTTTATAAATAATCTAGTGCCTGGCTTAAGATCATTCTTTTTTGGTAATTCCAATATCCCTGTCATGTAGACATTCTCAACCCTGTTACAAGGTGTGTAGTGAGGTCTTGGTGTCAACTTGGCCAAGTGATGATGCCCAGTGGTCTGGTCAGGCAAGCACTGGCCTGACCATTGCTGCAAGTATATTTCATGGCCAGTTGATAAACCGGAAGGCTCATGTATTAAATCATCAGTCAGTTGATTGCATCTGTGGCTAATTATATTTGAGATCAACTAAGGCATGTTTCCCACAATAAGATAATTCAATCAGTTGAAGGCCTTTAAGGAAGAAGAGAGACCTTTTCACTGCTTCTTCAGCCAGCAAACTTCTCCTATAGAGTTAGTCCAGACCCTTCATTGGAGCCGCCAACTTCACAGCCTCCTCTACAGATTTTGGAATCTTCCATTCCCACAGTTGTGAAACACATCTTTGTAAATCTCATATTTATAGATACCTCCTGATGGCTCTATTTTCTAGAGAACCCTGACTAATACACCTTGGTACAGGGAGTGGTTCTTGAGAAACAGAATCTTAAAAATTAGTTTTTACAATTGGTTTTCTACTCTGACTAGACTCAGAGGTACTAATGACTCTGTTTTGAATGATCAATATGGCACTGACAGTCCATGGTGTGAGTTGGAAAAAGAAATACTCAAAATATCACCATTAGATTCTGTTAATTGTACAATGATATGAGACAGAATGCTGTCTCATATTTTTATATTTTTGACACCCTTATGAAGTTTTGTGGAATTAAGAGGTATAATGATGTGGGCTGGTTGTTGTTAGATACACTGGATACAGTGATGAGTGAAAGGGATGAGCTGAAGGCTTCAAATTTGCACTTTAAGCACCATAAGAACGATGTAAAAGTTTCCATGTGTGCCCTGAAAGAAAATCTTATTTCCTGTGATCACAGACTTGAGATCTCTAAAACCCAGAAACAAAGCCTCATTGTGTGAGTAGCAGATTTACAAGGTAAACTAAAATTTCAACCTTGCAGGTGTTTGCTGTTAAAGTAAAGGATTCTATTGGAAAAGAATGGGATCCTGAAAGATGGGATGGTGCTATAGGCTTGATAATGATGGCAATAAGGAGGCAGGATGCCAGAGTTCGGCTGAGCCGTTGCTAGATAGACCTGTAATTGACAGCTGTTCTAGTTTGCTAGCTGCTGGAATGCAACGCACCAGAGACGGATTGGCTTTTAATAAAAGATTTATTTTGTTAGTTCTTCAGAGGAAAGGCAGCTAACTTCCATCTGAGGTTCTTTCTTACATGGGAAGGCACAGGGTGATCTCTGCTGGCCTTCTCTTCAGGCCTCTGTGTTCCAACAACTTCCCCTGGGGTGATTCCTTTCTGCATCTCCAAAGGCCTGGGCTGAGCTGCGAGTGCTGAGATGAGGTATGCAGAGCTGCTTGGGCTGTGCTATGTTGCACTCTCTCATTTAAGCACCAGCCAATTAAGTCAAATGTCATTCATTGCAGCAGGCACACTTCCTAGCCAACTGCAGATGTTGGCTGTCAGTAACAGATGAGATTCATGTACCATTGGCTCATGTCCACAGCAACAGAACTAGGTGCCTTCACCTGGCCAAGTTGACAACTGAATCTAACTACCACAACAGCCTTGAGGAAACAGCTTCCCAGCCTCCAGTCTCCCCAGAGGAATCTGCCATCCAACCTCCATCTAATGAGATTAACCCTTCACTGCCTGCTAACCCTGTAACCACCTTCTCTGGGGAAACAGTCCTTACTCCTCTGTCTGAAGCAATTAATCCTGTTTCACCAAAGAAACTGCAACAGAATGCCCTGAGTAATTGGCTTGAAAGACACTTCTGTTTCTTTTCATGATCCACCCCTACCACCCCTCTTTTCTTCATGACCTGTAATTAGACTAAAGTCCCAATAAACCCCAAAAGGTGAGGTGCAAAGTGTGACCCATGAAGAAATATGCTATACTCCAAAAGAACTGCATGAATTTTCTGATCTATATAGACAGAAATCAGGGGGATATGTATTGGAGTGGATATTAAGGGTGTAGGATAGTAGTGGAAGGAATATAAAGTTGGATCAAGCTGAATTTATTGATATGGGCCACCTAAGCAGAGATTCTGTACTCGATGTTGTAGCTCGAGGGATTAGAAAGGGCATTAACAGTTTGTTTGGGTGGTTGGCTGAAACACGGATCAAAATGTGGCCAATATTACCTGAGGTCGAAATGCCAGAACTGCCCTGGTATAATGAGATGAGGGGACTCAGAGGCACAGAGAGATTGGATTTATCATGGAAGACCTGCTCACACACCCGGGGAAGGTCCAGAGGCCACAGCTTTCACTAGAACTTAAAGAAATAAATCTGTGAGATGAGCTCCTTCATCCCCAAAGAACTGGGTAGTTGCCCTTTACTATATAGGTCAGATATTACTGTGGGAACTGCTGTCACTGAGCTGGAATCCTTAAACACAATGGGGATGATCAGATCCTGAGTTGGCAGAAGCCATGTGGAGACAGTTAATCACCATAGACAAGGTGGGCGTGGCCAACATAATGGACAGCATTCTGAAAGCAGCAGTCAAAATAATCTGACTCACAGAGACTTGTAGCATTGGCTTGTACCGGTAGCTAGAAGTAAAATAGATGGGCAATCTACTAAATTCTTGTTTGAGCTGTATAAGCAGAATTCTGGGTCAAGTGAACAGAAGTCTAAGTTGAATTACAAAAACAGAGAGTCAAACCCCTTATTCAATTTCCAAACTTGAAGCAGTTTACAAACCCAGAGCCCCTCAAATGAGGGGAAGGCCAGGTACCCTTGGGGAAGTACCCTTTAACAGTCCCAAAATTTACACTATTAACCTTCCTCCCAGCCTCCCCCAAGGAGACCTACAGCCTTTACCAGAGTGACTATGCACTATGCATTTCTTTCTAGGAAAGAAATGATCAGATATTTATAGGGTTATTGGACACTGGCTCAGAAGTGACACTAATTCCAGGAGACCCAAAACATCGCTCTGATCTACCAGTTAGAGTAGGGGCTTATAGAGGGCAGATGATCAATGGAGTTTTAGCTCAGGTCCATCTCACAGTAGGTCCAGTGCATCTGAGACCCATTCTGTGGGTTCTAGAATGCATAATTAGGATTGACATACTCAGCAACTGGCAGAATCCCCACATTGGTTCTCTGACTTGTAGAATGAGGGCTATTGTGGTAGGAAAAGTCAAGTGGAGGCCAATAAAACTGCCCCTACTCAGCAAAATAGTGAATCAGAAGCAATATCACATTCCTGGAGGGATTGCAGAGATCAGTGCCACTCTTAAGGACTTGAAAGATGCAAGGGTGGTAAGTCCAACCACATCCCCAGCCAACTCTCCTATTTAGCCTGTGCAGAAGATGGGACTTAGAGGATGATGGTAGATTATTATAAACTCAACCAGGTGGTAACTCCAATTGCAGGTGCTGTTTCCAGATGTGGTGTCATCACTTGAGCAAATCAACACATTGCCTGGTATCTGGTATGCAGCTATTGATCTGGCAAATTCTTTTTTCTCAATAGCTGTCAGTGAGGCCCACCAGAAACAGTTTGCATTCAGCTGACAAGGCCAGCAGTATACTTTCACTGTCTTGCCTCAGGGGTATATCAACTCTCCAGCCCCATGTCATAATCTTGATCATTTCTTCCTCCCACAAGACATCACACTGGATTATTATATTGATGATATCATTCTGATGGGACCTGGTGAGTAAGAAATAGCAAGTACTCTAGACTTATTGGTAAGGGATTTGCATGTCAGCAGATGGGAGGTAAATCCAACAAAAATAGAGGGGCCATCCACCTTAGTGAAATTTCTAGGTGTCCAGTGGTGTGGAACATGTTAAGATAGAGCTGCTGCATCTGGCCCATCCTATGACCAGAAAAGAGGCACAATGCCTAGTTGGCCACTTTGGATTTTAGGGACAACATGTTCCTCATTTGTGTGTGCTACTCTGACCCATTTACCAAGTGACCAGAAAAGCTGCTAGTTTTGAGTGGGGACTGGAAAAAGAGGAGGCTGTGTAACATGTCCTAGCTGCTGTGCAAGCTGCTCTGTCACTTGGGCCATATGATCCAGCAGATCCAATGGTGCTGGAAGTGTCAGTGGCAAATAGGGATATTGTCTGAAGCCTTTGAAAGGCCCATGTAGGAGAAACACAATGCAGACCCCTAGGATTTTGGAACAAAGCTTTACCATCCACTGCAGATAACTACTCTCCTTTTGAGAAACAGCTTTTAGCCTGCTACTGGGCCTTAGTAGAAACTGAATGTTTAACCATGGGCCACCAAGTTCCCATGAGGTCTAAGTTGCCTATCATGAGGTGGGTGTTGTCTGACCCATCAAGCCATAAAGTGGGGTGTACACAGCAGCACTCCATCATAAAATGGAAATGGTATATTAGAGATAAGACTTGAGCAGGTCCTGAAGGCACAAGAAAGTAGCATAAGGAAGTAGCCCAAATGCCCACGGTCCCCATTCTTGTCATATTACCTTCACTTTCCCAGACCAGAGCTGTGGCCTCTTGGGGAGTTCTTTACTCCCCAAGTTGACAGAGGAAGAGAAAACTCAGGCAGGTTTATAGATGGTTCTGCAAGATATGCAGGGACCACCCAGAAGGGGACAGCTGCAGCATTACAACCCCATTCTAGGATGTCCTTAAAGGAAAGCAGTGAGAGGGAATTCTCCAGTGGGCAGAACTTCAAGTAGTGTACCTGGTTGTTCATTTTGCTTGGAAGGAGAACTGGCCAGAGGTGCATTTGCATACTGACTCATGGGCTACTGCTAATGGTTTGGCTGGATGGTCAGGGACTTGGAAAAAGCATGATTGGAAAATTGGTGATGAAGATGTCTGGGGAAGAGGTATGTGGATAGACTTTTCTGAATTGGCAAAGAACATGAATATATTTGTGTCTTATGTGAATGCTCACCAGGGGATGACTTCAGCAGAGGAAGTTTTAATAATCAGGTGGATAAGATAACCCATCCTATGAATATAAGTCTCCTCTTCCCTCAGCCACTCCTGACTTTGCTTAATGGGCTCATGAATAAAGTGGGCATGGAGGTTATGCATGGGCTAGGCAACATGGACTTCCACTCACCAAGGCTGACCTGGCTACAGCCATTGCTAAGTGCCCAATCTACCAGCCACAGAGATCCACACTCAGTGCCCAATATAGCAGCATTCCCTAAGGTGATCAACCTGCTACCTAGTGGCAGATTGATTACATTGGACCTCTTCCATCATGGGAGGCACTGTGATTTGTTCTAACTGGAATAGACACATACTCCAGATATGGGCTTGCATTCCCTGCATGCAATGCTTCTGCAAAATCTACCATACGCGGACTTATGGGATGCCTTTACCATCATCATATTCCACACAGCATTGCTTCTGATCAAGGAATCCACTTCACAGCAAATGAAATGCAGGAATGGGCACATGCTCATGGAATTCTCTGGTCTTACCATGTTCTCCATCATCCAGAGGCAGCTGGGTTAATAGAACAGTGGAATGGCCTTTTGAAGACCCAATTACAGTGCCAACTAGGTGGCAATACCTTGTACGGCTGGGGAAATATTCTCCAGGAGTTTGTGTATGCTCTGAATCAGCATCAACTCTATGGTGTTGTGCTATTTCTTCCATAGCCAGGATTCACGGGTCCAGAAATCAAGGAGTAGAAATGGGAGTGGCACCACTCACTATCATTCCTAGTGATCCACTAGGAATATTTTTCCTTCCTGTCCCTGAAACCTTAAGCTCTGCTTGTCTACAGGTCTTAGTTCCAAAAAGAGAAGTGCTCCTACCAGGAGACAAAACAATGATTCAATTGAACTGGAAGTTACAACTTTGACCTGGACACTTTGGGTTTCTCATGACACTGAATCATCAGGCACACAAGGGGACTGCTGTTCTGTCTGGGGTGATTGATCTTGACGATCAAGGGGAAACAGGACTGCAACTACACAATGCAGGTAAAGAAGAGTGTTCCTTTACAGGAATACGGGAGATCCCCTAGGGCATCTCTTAGCAAAAGATAACCTAATCAGTTGAAGGCCTTTGAGAGAGAAGAAGGACTCTTTCATGCCTTCTTCATCCAGCAAGCCTCTCCTGTGTTCTTACAGACTCTTCATGGGATCTCCCAGCTTCACAGCCTGCCTTACAGATTTTGGACTCTTCCATTCCCACATTGCATGAGACACCTTTATAAATCTCATATTTACAGATATCTCCTGTTGGTTCTGTTTCTCTAGAGAACTCTAATAACACACATGGAAATGCACATGGCAGCATTTTCTGGCCTCTCCCTTCTCTTCCAAGTTCTGCTGACCTTCAGCTTCTTGTTTCCCATGCTCTCTCTCTAAGTTTCATTCCACTTATAAGGGACTCCATTAATAGGATTATGACCTGTCCTGATTATAACCCAATCTTAACTAAAGTAACCTCATCAAAATTCCTGATTACAATGGGTTCACACCCACAGGAATGGATTAAATTTAAGTACATATTTTTCTGGAGTACACACAGCTCCAAACCACCATACCATACAATAGATTGGCTTAAACAAATTTCATCTTAGTAAAACTGATGGAATCAAAAAATAAGGAGAAAAACCTTAAACCCAGCCTGAAAAAATATGACCCAGGAAAAAAAAAACAACAATATTATTTTACAATTGATTTTCTAACAATGATAATGAAAACCAGAAGACAATGGAAGGAAATTTTTAACTATTAAAGGAAAGCTGCCAATGTAGGATTTTTACCTACTAAAAGAAAAATTTAAAACTTACCCTGAACATATCATGCTATGAGGAAGGCCAAACTGTATGGAGAGGTCAAAAGAAAAAAGAAAGATATCACCCCCACCTCTCTAGCCATCCCATTTGAGGTACCAGATGTGTGTAAGTAAAGAAGCTACCTTAAAAGTTCCAGCCCCAGCAGACACCACGTGGGGAAGAACCCAATTTAATCCAGCCCAGATCATAGAATCCTGAAAAACAGTAAAGTGTTTTTGTTTTAGCCACTAAATTTGAAGGGGGTTCAGTATGCAGTAACACAACTAAAATAATATCTGAAAGGAAAGCTTAATTATAAGAATGCGATTGTATCAGTTAATGACTGCTGTGTAACAAGCCACCCAAAAACTCAATAGTCTTAAAAAAGCAATAACTTATTATTGCTCACATTTCAGCTGGCATCTGCTGATAAAGGCTGAGCTTGTTAGGGGCTTCTCAGTTAGGATGCTCAGTTGGGATGGCTTGGTTCTACTCCACATGCCTCTCGTCATCCTCTTAGGAGCCTCAGATTAGCCCAGGCATATTGTTGCAGCAAAGGCAAAAGCACAAGAGTGTGAACACTGTGTATAAGGATACTCAGTCCCCCACCTGCATCAGAATATTAACATCTCAAGGTCACATGGCCAATCCCAAATCAAGGGAATAAGTACACTCGGCCATTCTGTGAGAGGACCTGAGAAGTAAATGGTAAAAGGGCATGGTTACAAAGACAGGAGAAAAATTGGGGCCTATAATTAATCAGCCATAGAGTTATTGTTTTTTATAATCTACCATAGAGTCATTGTTTTTTATTCTTGAAAGTGGTTATTCATGCCTAAGAAGTCATTAGGGGGGTGAGAAGAAAACTCTACTGAGTAGGTTGAAGATGGTGATTAGAAGAAAAATGAAACTCATGTTTCTCAGTGTGTTCAGGTCATTCAGTAACCTGAATGCATACTCTTGTGCAGTAGAACATGGTAATGAATGGAATATTTGAGGAGGATAAGTGTGATATCTGATGGTAGGTAGGATAGTCAAGATCCATAGGACACATCAAACTCCTAACCCTGCAGAGGAGACTTGTGGGTCTCTCCAGAGTGCATCCATTGCCTTCTCCAGCCTCTCCACAAACCTCTCTACCCAGGGTTCCATCCCAGCTTCGAGAGTGGGGACACTGGATTTCCTTCCCACAAATAATCTGCCCAGCAAAGCCCTTCACTTTGAATAATTATATTCCAGTGGGACAACTCAAGGTCACAAACTGCACAGGAAAGGAGGCAATCCCTTACATCCTCACTTTGGAGCAACATTCTCACCAGCATCTGTTCGAGTCTCCACACCCTGCCTCAGGGAGCCCAGAGACATAAAAAGTAGACTTCTCAGATTCAGAGCAGAAATTCAGTAGAGTATAAAAAGGTGAGTGTCTCTGCACAGGGGCACACTGATACCTGGCCAGCCATGGCAGAACTGTCACACAAATATATTACAGAGAGCCCAGATTCTGATCTGATCCCTCTCTCACCTCCATCCAGCCTCCTTTGGGTACTCCATGTGCCAGACTGCCTTATCTCCATCCCCTCACATGAAACCACCGATGGTACAGAGCCAGACACTGCTCATGACATGAAGCTAAAGGGCACCGGCCATGCAGGAAATTCCCTTGACCTTCCCTAGAAGTCATGGAACATGAAAGTTTATGGACCAAATTAAGATGCTCAAATCACGTGGTTTATTAAATAATTTATTTTAACACAGGGAGAAATAAGGGGAAACAGACAAATTTAGTAGAGGGTG
>PVIY010059140.1:0-12164 GCA_004026745.1 Myrmecophaga tridactyla | reverse complement strand
TACTGTAAATACCTGTGTACAAATGTCCATTCCTGTCCCCACTCTCAGTTCGTCTAGGTATACGCCTAGCAACAGGGTTGCAGGATCATATGGAAACTCCACCCCTACCCTCCTGTCATGGTCAGGTTCATGTGTCAACTTGGCCAAGTGCTGGTACCTGTTTGTCTGGTTGGGCAAGTGCTGGCCTGTCTGTGGCAATGAGGACATTTCATAGAATTAAATCATGATCATGTCAGCTGCATCTACAGCTGATTTCATTTGTAATCAGCCAAGGGGAGTGTCTTCTGCAATGAGTGGTGCTTAATGTAATCACTGGAAGCTTTTTAAGGAGGATTCAGAAGAGACAGGCTCTCTTCCTGCTTGGGCTAGTGAGCCTCTCCTTTGGAGTTCATCCAGACCCTCCATCAGAATCGTCGGCTTCACAGCCTGCCCTGCGGATTTTGGCCCCTGCATTCCCACGGTCACATGACACACTTTTATAAATTTTATATTTGCGAGTGTTCCCTGTTGATTCTGTTTCTCTAGAGAACCCTTACTAACATACCTCCTGAGGAACCACCTTACTGCCCACCAAAGGGCTGCACCTCTCAGCTTCCTACCAACAGCGAATAGGTACGTCTCTTTCTCCACATTTTCTCTAGCACTTGTTTCTCTCTGTTCATTTTTAAACAATTTTATATGCACACCTAAGTAAACAGACATGCCTTTGCCAACATAATCTATATGAAGATATTTCCTTTCCTTCTGCATAGAATCCACACCCCTCGCCACGTTTCCCCCACTCCCCTCCCCACTTGCTGACATTTAGTTTTGGCATAATGCCTTTGTTACATTCAGTGGAAGCATATTACAATGTTACTGTTGACTATAGACCCTAGCTTGCATTGATACTACCTTTTTTTGTATACCATCCATTTTTAACCCCTTGCAGTGTTGACATTCATTTATTCTCCCTCATGCAAAAAAAACGTTTTTGTATTTTTATGTTTAATCACCATCATTGTCCAAACTAGGCATTCCTAAATTATACCATCTCAGTCTTTATCCTGTATCTTTCCTTCTGGTTTCTTACCTGCCATCAGCCCTTCTCACTCAACCATACTCACATTCAGCTTCATTCAGTGTACTTATATTATTCTGCTACCATCATGTAATATTATGCTATCTACTTCCAAATTTTTACAGTCAGTCTCGTTGCACCATCCCAACTCTTCTAGTTTGCTAGCTCCTGGAATGCAGTATACCAGAAACAATGGTTTTTAAAAGGGGAATTTATTAAGTGGCAAGTTTACAGTTCTATGGCTGTAAAAATGTCCCAATTAAAGCAAGTCTATAAAAATGTCCAAATTAAGGCACCAACAAGAGTTTACCTTAACTCAAGAAAGCCTGATGAAGTTCAGGGTTTCTCTCTCAGCTGGAAAGGCACGTGGCAAACATGGCAGCATCTGCTAGCTTTCTCTCCAGACTTATTCTATGAAGCTCCCCTAGGGTCATTTTCCTTCTTCATCTCCAAAGGTCTCTAGCTGTGTGGGCTCTCATGGTTCTTGTGGCTCTAGTGGCTCTCTCCAAAATGTTTCCTCTTTTAAAGGATTCTAATAAACTAATCAAGACCCACCTGGAATGGGTGGAGTCACATCTCCCTCTAATAAAAGGTTAATACCTACAACTGGGCACATCACATCTCCCTGGAGATAATCTAATCAAGTTTCCTAACAGTACTGAGTAGGAATGAAAAGAAATGGCTGCCTCCACAAGATAGATAAGGATTAAAACATGGCTTTTCTAGGGGACATAATCCTTTCAAACCGGCACACCAACCTTTCACTTTCAACCTGTTTCGCCTTTGGGTCTAAAGTGAGTGTCCTGTAGACATCATATAGATGGGGCCTTGTTTTTAATCCATTCTGCCAGTCTGTGTCTTTTGATTGTGGAGTTTAATTCATTAACATTTAATGTTATTACTGCAAAGGCAGGACTTTTTTCTACCATTTTGTCTTTTGGATTTTATATGTCATATCTAATTTTTTTTCCTCTTTCTGCGTTTACTGATAGTCTTCATTTCTACACTCTTCTCCAGACCTCTGTCTCCTGCCTTTTCCTATCTGCTGTAGTGCTCCCTTTATTGTTTCTTGGAGACCTTGTCTCTTAGTCACAAATTTTCTGTGATTGTTTGTCGTTTTTGAAGGACAGTTTTTCTGGGTATAGAATTCTTGGTTAGCAGTTTTTCTCCTTCAGAATCTTAAATATTCTTGCTTGCATGGTTTCTGATGAGGAACTCACACATTGTCTTATCAAGCTCCCCTTACATGTGATAGATTGCTTTTCTCTTGCTGGTTTCAGAATTCTCTTTGTCTTTGACATTTGACAATCTGATTAGTATGTGTCTTGGAGTATTTTTTTTAAAGAATACCCACTAAGTGGGAGAAAATATTTGAAAAACATATATCTGAGAAGGAATTTGTATATAGTTGTATAGAGCTCTTACAGCTCAATAATAAAAACACTGAAGACCCAATATAAAAATGGGCAAAGGCTTCCCCGCTACATGGGGCATAACATCCAGGATTGAAAATCTCCCTGATGGCATGGGAAATGACTCTCAGGGATGAACCTGGCCCTGGCACTATGGGATCATGTATGCCATCCTGACCAAAAGGGGGAAAAGAAGTATAACTAATAAGATATCAGTGTCTGAGTGAGTTCAATAGATTTGAGAGGCTACTCTGGAGGTCACTCTTATGCAAGCTTCAGTTAGACATTGCTACCTACCATAAATTGCCAAATGCCAACCAAAACCATTTCTGCCAATCCTAAAGATCACGTAGGGCATTAAATAAGATTCTACAAAGAGTTCATACACTAGAGTAACTTTCCAGATACCTACAACCTCCAGATAAGTCCCTGGACCAGGTAAGTTCTGAAATGCAGAGGGGCCAGCCTCTCCAGAATATTAACTAATTCTGTCCCCCATCCCATAATATCAAAAGTTCCTTCTAACATGATAAAATAAGAATGGGCATAGCCCATTTCTCCCCTAAAGAGTGGGAGAAAGATCAAAGTTGATGGTGGAGTTATACAGAGAAAGTAGAGTTTAATAAATGAGTACATTTGCTGAATCATATTGATATTTCTTTTGGTCTCCAGTATCTTAGAGCAGCTAGAAGTAAAAACCTAAAATTATAGAATTGTCATCCATACCAAACTTTGAAATCTGTTCAACTCGTTGTTGTGATGTGCTTTGAAATTTATAACTTTTTTGTACATGTGTTATTTTTCACAAAAAAGGGGGGGGGAGTTCATTGTGATGATAAATGCAGAGCTATATGATGATTGTACACTTTGGATGATTACATGGTATGTGAGTATATATCAATAAAAAATAAATAATTTTTTAAAATGGGCAAAGGATCCAAAAGCTATTTCTCCAGAGAAGATATAGGACTGGCCAATAAGCATATGAAAAGATGCTGAACATCATTAGTCGTTAGGGAAATGCAAATTAAAACCACATTGAGATGCCAGTTCACAGGCACTAGGATGGTTATAATTTAAAAAGACAGCTCGTAACCAGTGTTGGCAATGATGTGAAGAAATTAGAATCTTTATTTTGTTGGTGAGAATGTAAAATGGTGTGGCTGCTTTGAAAAAAGTTTGACAGTTCCCTTTTTCATTGTGTGGCAATTCCACTCTAGTTATATATCCAAGAGAACTGAAAGCCTACAGCCACACAAAACGTTGCACACAAATATTTATAACGCCATTATTCATAATAGCCAAAAAGTAGAGACAACTCAAATGTCTGTGAAATGATGAGTGAATAAATAAAAATATGGTAAATCCATACAGTGGAATATTATTTAGCCTTAAAAAGAAAGTACTGAAACACACTACCATATGGATGAAACTTGAAAGCATTATCCTAGGTGAAAGAAGCCAGATACAAAAGGTTACATATTGTATGATTCCATTTATACAAAAGGTCCAGAATAGGGAAGTACATAGGGACAGAAAGTAATTTAATGGTTACCAGGGGATGACAGGATTGGAGGATGATAGCTAGAGGGCATGGAGTTTCTTTTGGGGATGATAAGATGTTCTAAAATTGCTCTACAATGCTGACTATACTAAAAACCATTGATTTGTACATTTTAAATGGATGAATTACAAGATATGTGAATTGTCTCTCCATAAAAACATTACCAAGAAGAAAAGAAATAGGTAGGGTTGAAATAACATAAGGTCTGGAATTTGCTTTAAAATACTTCTAAGAAAAAGGAGAGGGATAGAAGAATCATTGTGTGGCAAAATCTTAACAGATTTTTTTAATGGATGATGGATACATTTTTAAAATACTATTGTAATTTTTTTGCTTGAAAGTTTTCATAATTTAAAATAGTGTGAAGACAGGTAAATAAAAATCTTCTGAATGACAATACAGCCTGATTTTTCTATAACAATGGAGCAAATAAATGGAAAAAGTTATTACAAAAAACAAACAAACAATAAACACAGTTCTATTCCTGGGCCCTACAAACTAGTGGATCAGAGGCATTGCATGAATGTCCAAGGGGAAGTTTCCATACCAGGGACAGCCCCACTATCTCTTTTACATTTTTTGGGTATTTCTCCAGCTTTCTGAACATTTTATGTCACATATCCCTCCACTCAAAGTTTACTTTTACTCCAGGCTAAAAACAATATACTTGAGAAAAAGCAATAACATGACTTCCAACTTAGACCTCTTTGAATGACTGAAATAGCCACTAAATGACTGTAGTTTTTGTATATATAAAATTAAGTTAGAGTCTGATAAGATAAGTGGAAAGTAGGGGAGTTTTAAAAAATTAATTTTCATCTCAATAATGTATATAAAAATTTTAAAAGTCTACAAGGCTTTTGAAAAACAGCAGATCATGTTTCTACCTGTTGCTTCCCATTATTCCTCATCCCTAGAGACAACCACCCTGTCTCCAGCTTTTTTTCCTGATAATTTACGTTGGTATTTTTGAAATAATATGTGAATACTCCTTGATTCCTGAATTGTAAGAGTACATGTTGGCTTCCTGACAGGGCAGATGAGGACTTGGCTGTTCCTTTTCCACACCTTCCACTCTTTCTGCTTTAGCCAACACACACCATGGTTACAGCACAATGTTTAATTAAATCAGAAACCATTTTTTACAGTATTTAACAAAAAAGTGCAAATATTATTATCCGCTTAGCCAAATAATACATTTTATGCAATTCTTTATTTTTCCTGGAATTAATAATTGCCCCATTTTAATCAGTTGCTTGGTATTCTGTAAACTAATAAATTTTCCCTAATGCTCCATGTCTTTTTTTCTTTCTCTAATAGAATCCAAGATTCCAGTTCCATTTACCCCCTGGACACCTCCCACTCTGTCCCCTTTACACTTGCCTAGTTGCTCGCCACATCTGCCGCACAAGCTATCTTTTTTTTTTTTTGCCTTGATCATGATTTCATTTGGACATTTTCCCAAACTCAAAATTGTAAGAAAAAAATAAATTTCCATTGTTTAACCCAACCTGTTTCAATGTATTTGTTTTGAACAGCCTAGGAAACTAAACCCAATGGCAAATGGTGCATAGCAGTCAATGGACATCGTCGTCAAGGGTAACAGCTCTGCAGCTGCTGAAAAAGCACCAGAAAAACGTGGGTGGTACAAACAAGCAATGAGATGGAGTTGTATCAAAGAGTTTACCACATACAACTTTATCGTTGATTACTGTGAAAAGCATCCTGAGGCTGCCCAGGAAATAGAAGTTGGACTAGAACTTAGTAAAGAGATGGTGAGTCTTCTTCCAACAAAAATGGAGAGATTCAGAACCAAGATGGCTCTGACTTAATCCTTGTTTTCAAGGAAAGGAAATGTGCAATATTGAAGTAATTCTTTTCCTTTGTCAAGCAGGCCCAAGTCCATTGTGGTAATTACCTTTATAGCCATCTGAGTACAATTTGACATAAGATATAGTCAGGGCAATTGAGGCTTTGCTAGGACCTTAATCAACATAAAGTTAATAATTTACACCTAATTATGTAAATTGCCTTGTTAAAATAATGTGATTGGTATTTAGTCTATTTGTTTCCTATTTTAATATAAACTTTTCCTGCCTCAGTTTCTAAATATAGGTTCTATGTTGGCTAGTACTTGATGGACTTTATATATGAGGAAAAATGCTGGGTAATATACCTGATAGCCTATTAAAATTAAAATTGATGAAGTTGGGAATTCCTAAATTCCCAAATAAATCTTTTTGTAAATATTAAAAACTGAGTTGTTTGTGTGTTGTAAAGTGGTTTGTCTCAGTTAAAGGGTAAAAAAGGCCTTTTTTGAAATATATTAAATTAACTTTCTTCATTAATAAAAACTTCTGTTTTTATTTAAAAAAAAACACAAAGAGTTTACCACAGTTTTGGGCACAAAATCAGAGATGAGGCAAAGATCAAATAAAGACAGATTCTTTAAGCAAAAATACATGTGTGTATGGAGGCACAGATTCAAGTCACTTGTGGTGATAATGACACTTTTCCCCTTCAGGGCTGTCTGGCAAATTATAAAAATTGAAGGTTGTAGAGTCTAGAGGCTACTCTGGAGGTTGCTGTTACACAAGCTTCAATCAGACCTTGCTGCCTATCATAACCTGCCAACCCCCAACCAGGACCATTCCAGCCAATCCTAGAGAACACCTAGGGCAATACATAAGATTCCACAGGATTCCATGCACTAGTGTAGCTTTCCAGAATGGATCCATGGACCAGATAAGTCCTGAAACCTGTAGGGCCCGGCATCTCCAAAACATCAGATAGTTCCATTTCCCTATCCCTTATTAGTGACAGCCCCTTCCGATATGAGAAAGTTAGAATGGCCATAGCCCAAACACCCCTAAAGTGAGGGATACAAAGATCAGGGGTGATAGTGGAGTTGTGCAGAGAGGATAGGATTTGGCAAGTGGGTATGATTGTTCAATCATTTAATTGACATCTCTTTTGGTCTCCAATATCTTAGAGCAGCTAGAGGTGAGGCCTAAAATTGTGGAATCGTAACCCATGTCAAACTCTGAAATATGTTCTACAAATAATTGTGGTGCTATGTTTCAAATGTATTGCTTTTTTGTATATAGGTTATTTTTTATTTTTCATACACAAAAAGAAAAAAGTCTATTGTAGTGATAAAAAAAAAAGATATTTAAGCCTCCTAGCCTCGTATATTTTGGAGCAGCTAGAATGAAAAATCTGAGAGGATCATGTGGTGGCCCATGATAAACTCTGGGATCTGTCCTGTAATTCCTTGTTGAGGAGTGCTATGAAAACTATTGATTTTTTATTCTGCTTTGTTTATATGTTATACAATTAAAAAGTAAAAAAAAAATGTTTTTTTTTAAAAAAATGAAGCTTGTAATAAACGAAGCTCCCGTGGGCAAGGAAAATCCAAGAGAAGAAATTCTGTCACCAAGGAGATATGGGTCATTCCTGATGGTATTCTGGTACATATCACAGAGATCTTGAAATAGATGACTGTGTAGTTGAATTCATTCTAATAGTACCTGATTTCCTTTTAGTTTGTCCAGTGTTTCGTACACAGGTTCCTTGTATAGTACTCATTATAGTCTCCTGGTACGTTGCTTTCTGACAATATTAAATAGGGGTACCCAGCCCCTTGTTAACCAGCAAATGCTTTCTTTATGCTCTCTCAGAACCTTTTCATTGCAAAAGCTGAAGCATGATAACCTGCCGGAAAGCTGAAGTAAGCACACAGGTGAGAGTTTTGGGGTGACTTGCCCTTTCTGTGCTGTCATTTTTCATTCAGAACTAAGGTCACCATCGCCACCTTGTGTCCACCGCAGCCGCCTTGCGAACCCCAAATTGCTGCTCCCTTCATGGTTTCAAGTCCATGGCTGTCTTTTTTTCATAGCTGTCTTCTATACCTCCCTTCACTGCTCTCCTTGTTTGATCTACCAGGATTACTTTTTCTTTCTTGCCTTACTTGTTTGTTTTGCTGAAGCATAACCTCCAGTAGCTTCTTAATGGAATCTGGAAGGTATTTTTTTTTTATCCTTGCCTTTCGGAAAGTATCTATTCTTTCCTCTCAGTTGGTTGATACTTTGGCTGACTATAGAATTCTTGGTGGAAAATCATTTTCCCTCAGAATGTTGAAGGCATTGTTCCACTGTATTCTATCATCAGTATTGCTGGTAAGATGTTCATTGGTATTGTGATTCTTTTTGTATGTAGATCTTTTGCTCCTCCATGAAAGCTTTGTTATATAACACATTTTGTTATGTATATAAAACACACTTTGTGTTACATAACACTGTGTGTTATAGGCCTTTTTTTCAATTGTGCTCAACTTTGGGAGTTCAGTCTGGAGACATATCTTACAGTTCTGGGAAATGCTCTTATCATTTTTCTTTAATAATTTTCTCCCTTACTTTAACCTCTGTACTGGTCTGAAAGGATTATTAGAAAAGCCATGTTTTAATTCTGATCCATTTTGTTGAGGCAGCTGTTTCTTTTAATCCCTATTCAGTACTGTGGGTTGGTAACTTGATTAGATTATCCCCACAGAGATGTGACACGCCTAATTGTGGGTATTAACCTTTGATTAGAGGGAGATGTGACTCCACCCATTCCAGGTGGGTCTTGATTAGTTTACTTGAATCCTTTTAAAAAGAAGACATTTTGGAAAAAGCTGTAGAGCCTAGGCAGCCAGAGACCTTTAGAGATGAAAAAGGAAAATGCCCCTTGAGGAGCTTCATGGAACAAGAAGCCTGGAGAGAAAGCCAGCAGACATCACCATGTTTGCCATGTGCCTTTCCAGCTGAGAGAAACCCTGAGCTTCACTGGCCTTCTTGAACTAAAGTATCTTTTCCTGGATGTGTTTGTTGGATTGGACATTTTTATAGACTTGCTTTAATTTAGACATTTCACAGTCTTAGAACTGTAAACTTGCAACTTAATAAATTCCCCCTTTTAAAAGATGTTTTGTTTTTGGTACATTGCATTTTGGCAGCTAGCAAACTAGTACACCCTCTCTTTCTGAAACTCCAGTTATTTAGAAATTAAACTTCCTTGATTGATCCTCTTGTTTTCTTGTCTTTTCTTTCTTCTTTTTCTCCTCTAGTAGGTTTTACTTGACAGTGTTTTTATCTTTCAATCTTTCTTTTGAAATTTTAGTTCATCCTAGGTTTCTTTAAGAAACAGCTCTTATATTCTGATTTTTCCTTTTTCATAGCATACCATTCTTTCTTTTGTGAACACCTTAACTGTTTTCAGGTCTCTCAGAAGATATTAATTCTAATTTGACATTTTTTCTGTTTCTTTCATGGTCTGTTAACTCTTTTTCCTTTGTTTTGTTTTACTTCCCTAAATGTTTGGTATCCTTGACTGTTTTAATTTGAGAGTGACACACAGAAATGTTGATTAGTTGCACTGTTGAGGAGGTTGGTGAGAGGTCAGGGAGGCAGGACTTTTTGACTGGATTACTTCACTGTAGGCTGCTTAAGTGGTAACTTGACTTTTTCACATGACCTCATGTGTCAAGAATGGACACATTTCCGTTGTCATTCTTATTGTCAATGCATGAGCCCTATCCCAGAGGTATTGCGAAACCAAGTGATTATAGGACTCCAGTAGCAGGGGCTGTGTTGCAGTCATGCCATATGGAAACTGAGAGGTCATTTTGGAACTCAGATGACTCAAGGGATCACTGCAGCAGGACCTCAGGAGCTCTGCTGTGAATATATCTCAGCTACTTTTAGTTCCTATCTCTGTTTGACTAATTACATCTTTTCCTACCATGAATTTTCTTCTTCATTCTCTACCCTGGGTCTTTTTTTACCACTAATAGCTGCTGCTTACACTTTTTTTAAAAGAAGTTTTTTATTGTCAAATATAACATATATACAGAACAAAGAAAGAAAAAGCAATAATTTTCAAAGTACACTACAACAAGTAGTTACAGAACAGATCCCATTCCTTCATCTCAGATTTTTCCTTCTAGCTGCTCCCAAACCCTGGAAGCTAAAAAGAATATTAATATAGTGATTTAGGAGCCATATTAATTTGTTTATTTTCTCTTTTATACCTCCTCCTTCTCCTTTAATCCTTCTCCCAATCTCTAGGGATCTCTTGGAAATGCCTTTTCTGACTTTTTCATATTGAGAAGGGATATCTACACTAAATGATAGAGGATGTAATAATTGATAATCCTGGAGAGGCTGGACCCTTTGAGTTTCAGGATGTATCTGAATTCGGAACCCTCTGGAATTATATCCTCCAGGAAGGCAAACCTTGTGTATGAAACCTTTATAGTGTCTCAGTTTGAGCTTTAGGTGTTCTTAAGAGTCAACAAGTGTGATGTTGATTGAGGTTTAGCAAACCATGGCAAATTAGCACTATCTAACTGAAGCTTGCATAAGAGAAGCTTCCAGAACAGCCTCTTGATTTCATTTGGCCACTGATGCCTTATTTTATTACACTTCTTTTCCCTCTTTTGGTCAGGAAGGCATCAATCCCATGGTGCTAGGGTCAGACTCGTTCCCATGAGTTACACTCCACGTTGTCAGGGAGATTTTCTCCCATGAATGGCTCATACAACATAGTGGGGTGGGGCGGGGAGGCAACAATTTTCCTTGCAAAGCTGGGCTTAGAGAAAGAGAGGCCACATCTGAGCAACAAAAAATCTTCCTGGAAGCAACTCTTAGGCCTCATTATGAGTAGTCTTTGATTCTCCCCTACAGAAATGAATTTCATAAGGGCAAGACTCAAAATCCAGTGCTTGGCCTCTTTTCTTGGGAGTCCCCAGTGGTTGGGAGGGTCTCTGGGTTTTCCCAGTTGGGCAAGTTTAATGTATATTACCCCTTCAGATCCTTGAAGGGTCTCTACCAATATTTTTTATTATCAGCCCACCATAGTCTGAGATGTATCCTGGTATTATATTAAGCTATATAGGATTACAAGACGTTGTTGCTATTCTGGACTTCAGGAGTTTACATTGTTTCAAATGAGCTATCCAGAGTGCTGCTTACTCTTAATTTCTCTCTGACTCCAGTCATGATCCCCATGTCCTCTCTCCACCTCATAACTTTTCAGCCCCAGCTGTCACTGATGCTCCTTTGCTTCTTCTGATTTCCCAATTCCAATCTTCAAGAATATGAATTTATATGGGAAGAGCTTTTTGCCTAGCAATTTCCTAGACCAGTGGCCTGTTGATGGCCTAGTTACTTAGAAGTCTTCCTCATATGCCTTCCTGGGGCGGGGGGAGCCTCACTGCTTATTTCCCCTCATTTCTCATTTGATAAAGCTGTGTCACAAGCCCATTCCTCAGCCAATCACTGACAAATGGAAAGGAATCACTGTGATTGATTTAGACCAATCAGGATTCAAGGACTAGAGTTGGGGAAAGGACTCATCCTTCCCTGATATCTGAATAATATCCAGGTTTTGTTGTCAAGGGAGGAGGGAGGAAGTGGTTGTTAGGTAGCAGCCAACAGTGTCTGCCATAGAGTCCCATGAGAAAAGATACTGAAAGCCCAATGTGAAAATCCCCGGGCTGCTCTTACTTTTGGTATGACCGTGGGCAAGTTCCTCTACCTCTCTGGGCCTGGGTTTCCTTATCTGTAAACTAGTGATAATGGTATCTGCCTGCAGGGTTTACAAAGTACTATGCTACTATTGTACAGAAGGAAAAATGAGATTGGATGTATGAAAGACTTTACAAAGTACTATGTTAATATAAAGTGTGTTACTAATTTAAATTCTTAGAAATAATGAGCACCACTAGCCCTTCTGTGAAAAGTCAGAAAAATAGTAGAACCTAAATTCTAAGAAATATCATTTGGTTTAGGTTTTTTTTTGTCTTTGGTTTAGTTTTAACACTCATTCTCAACATTTCGTAAAATGACTTACTGAAAAATAGAAGCCAGATACACCTCTAGAAGTAACACTTACAATAGGCTAAAAAGAAAAGGTTTGTGTAGGTTGTACTTTGAGAACCAGGCTGTGACCTTCCTAAGAGTACATCTGCTGTTCAGCAGATGATATGGGACAGTACCCAGTTACTTAGTTGATTTTCTTCATGGTACTTACTCTTTGATGTCAACTTGTTCCTTTTTAGTTGTCTATTATCTGCTCTCCAGAATAT
>PVIY010059139.1:0-12167 GCA_004026745.1 Myrmecophaga tridactyla | reverse complement strand
AGACCTACTCCAAGACACTTAGTGATCAGATTGTCAAATATTGAAGACAAAGATGGAATTCTGAAATCAACAAGAGAAAAGAAATCCATCACATACAAGGAGGCTCGATAAGACTGCAAATTTCTCAACAGAAATTGTGGAAGTGAGATATATTTAAGATATACTTAAGATTCTGAAAGGAAAAAAATTGCCAAGAAAGAACTCTATACCTTGCAAAACTGTCCTTGAAAAAGCAAGTGGGAGATTAAAATATTTTCAGACAATAGTCACTGAGAGAATTTGTGACTAAGAGACCAGCTCTAAAAGAAAAAATAAAGGGAGGACTATAAGCAGATAAGAAAAGATGGGAGAGAGAGGTCTGGAGACAAGTATAGATATGAAGACTATCAGTAAAGGTGAAAAGAGAAAAAAAAATAAGATGACATACAGAATCCAAAAGACAAAATAGTAGAAGAAGGTACTGCCTTTACATTAATTACGTAAAGGCTAATCTATTAAACTCTGCAATTAATAGGCAGAATGGGTTAAAAAAAGAATCTGTATGCTCTCTAGAAGACTCACTTTGGACTCAAAGACAAAAACAGATTGAAAGTGGAGGTTTGTAAAAAGATACTTCACACAAACAAGAACTAGAAAAGAGCTGGGGTAGCTATACTAATATCCAACCAGTTAGACTTCAAATGTAAAACAATTAAGAGACAAAGAAGGACACTATTAATAAAAGGAACAATTCATCAAGAAGGCATAACAATCATAAATATGTATGTACCAAGGCAGAGTGCCCCAAAATACATATGGTAAACACTGACAATATTGAAGGGAATAGTCAGAGACTTCAGTTCACCACTGTCATCAATGGATAGATCATCTAGACAGAAGATCAATAAAGAAAGTGAGATTTTGAATATTAAGGTAAATGAACTAGACTTAACAGACATTTACAGAACATTACACCCCACCACAGCAGGATACACATTCTTCTCAAGTGCTCATGTATGATTCTCAATTATAGACTATATTCTGTGTCACAAAGAAAGTCTCAGTAAACTTTAAAACTTTGAAATTATACAAAACACTTTCTTGTTTTGTATAATTCATTATTTCTTGGATATAATGGAATGAAGTTGGAATCAATAACAGGCAGAGGGTCAGCAAAATTCACAAATATATGGAGGCCAAACAACACACTCTTAAATAACCATTGTGTCAAGGAAGAAATTACAAGAGAAATTGGTAAATATCTCAAGGCAAATGAAAATGAAAACACAACATATTAAAACTTAAGGGAGGGCAGTGTGACAGTAGCTCATTGGCGGAATTCTCACCTGCCATGCTGGAGACCTGGGTTCGATTCCTGGTGCTTGCCCATACAAAAATAAATAAATAAATAAAAAATAATAAAAAACTTAAGGGATGCAGCAAAGAGGGAGCTTTATTGCCCTTAGTGCTTATATTAAAAAAGAAGAGCAAAAATCGAGGAATTAACTTTACCTGTAAGAACAGGAAACTAACCTCAAAGCAGACAGAAGGAAACAAATAATACGGATTAACACAGAAATATATGAAACTGAGAATAAGAAAACAATAGAAAATCAACCAAACCAGAAGTTGGTTCTTTGAGAAAATCAATAAAATAAATGGACCCTTAACTAGCCTGACAAAAGAGAAGGAGGGATGGAGGGAAACAAGGCAAGTAAATAAAATCAGAAATGGGAGAGAGACTATAAAAACTGACACCACAGAAATAAAGGAGGTAATGAGAAGATTTTATATTCAACTATATCCTAATAAAATAGACAACGTAGATGACATGGACAACTTCCTAGAAAAGCATGAACAACCAACATCGACTCAAGAAAAAAGTTGATGACCCCAACAAACCAATCACAAGTAAAGAGATTGAATGAGTCCTCAAGAAGTTCCCCCAAAAGAAAAGTCCTGACCAGATGGCTGCACATGTGAATTCTACCAAGCATTCCAGAAAAAACTAGTACCAGTTATGCTCAGCTCCTTCAAAAAAACTGAAGAGGAGGGAAAGCTACCCAAGTCATTCTATGAAGCCAACATCACTCTAATACCAAAGTCAAACAAGATACTACAAGAGGCCAGGCCATGGTGGCTCAGTGGCAGAGTTCTTGCCTGCCATGCCAGAGACCCAGGTTCGATTCCCAGTGCCTGCCCATGCAAAAAACAAAACACGAAAAAGATACTACAAGAAAAGAAATTTACAGGCCAATCTCTTTAATGAATATAGATGCAAAATCCTCAACAAAATACTTGCAAATCGAATCCAGCAGCACATTAAAAGAATTATACATGCCCAAGGGGGATTTATTCCAGGTATGTAAGACTGGTTCAACAAAAATGTATTACACCACATCAGTAAATCAAAGTGGGAAAACCACATGATCATCTCAATAGATGCAGAAAAGTCATGAAAAAATTAGGGCTTGAGGATGCCAGTTTCTAGGGCCAGGTAACAACTAATATTACAATGATTGTCTGTCTTTGTTATTGTCTGTCAGGACCTGAGAGTGCCGATTTCTAAAGCTAGGTAAGAATTTTCAGCCTCAACCCATCTTCTTTATTTATATACACAAGTCTTGGCATAATTAGATATAAACTAGTTTTGTTAATCATAATCTGTATAATAGACACTGCTTCAGTGTTTTTAGAACAAATTTCTCAATTAATCCTCAACGACCTTCAAATAGTTGTTGACCAGCCCCAATTCTACAAATTAGAAACTGAGTCAGAGGGGCCCAAGATTACACAGATAGTAAAGGAAAAGTAAACATTTTTTTGGTCAGAAAGAAATTTTTTAACCTCTTGATTTTTTAAAAACTTAGAATATTCTAAAGAAAGTAAAAATTATCAGGAGATAATTTTTTTGTGTGTGGTTAGTGCTATGCTCCGTTTTAAATATCTTTACCTATTCCAAAGTTATGAAATATTTTCCTGTGTTATCTTCTAGGAGGTTTATGGTTTTACCTTTCTCCAGGTAAAATTCAGGTAGAATTTCATTTTATAAGGGAAGGCTTTTTAATAAATGCCATTGGGGCAACTAGATAGTCATGTGGAAAAATATAAAATTGGATGTATTCCTTGTACTGTATAGCTACTTAAATTCCAAATGGGTCAGAAATAGTTTTGATTAAAAATAATAAAATATGCTAGTGAAAGCAAAAACAAAAAAAAAGCTTGGAATGTTTTCAAAAGATTTAAGAACCAACATGAATGTACTCCTCCTAGCCAAAGATAGGCAAGTTTGAACACCAAAAAGAATCATGACTGAAATGGATAAAATGCAACAAGTATGAAAAATTGCTGAGTTAATAACATTTTCAGAAAAAAGCAAATGAATTCGTTAGCTTTAGAAGATGAAAAGTTACTATACTTATTCTGAAATGTGGTAAATTATGGGAAAGAATCAGGATAAATATTTGCCTTTCCAATATAAACTATATTTTACCATTACCAAATGGTTCATGAGGGAAAGTACTTCTTTATGGAAGAATTCCATCTAATAAGTGAACAAAGAATGATAGATTTACAATATTAGCATTTTTCAACCTTTAATAAAATCATGAATCAAGGCAGTGATCCCCAAAGGCTGACAAAACCATTGGGTCAAAGACTTAGGACAATATTTACATTGAATGGTTCAAGTTCTCCAATCAATCTTAGTAATGACTGAGTCATCTATATTATATGCCTTTGATGTGAATCATTTGGAACGTGATACCACCTCCTATGAAACTTTAAATAATCAGACCTAATCTAATCAAGTTTCCAGCTCTAATTAGCAATTTACAAGGCATATAACCTTAGAAACCATTTTCTTCTTTAGGATAGGTGGAAATGTTATGGCTAAAATTATTAGGGCTTGGCCAATAACCAGTTAAAACCTACTTAGGGAAAATGATGCTTTGTTTACCTCCCTCCTTTCACTTTTTTGGTGAAGAATGGTTCTGTGAAAATTTGATGAACTTTGGAGTGGGTTGCTCCATTCAATTGGGTTTTTTATTTTTTCCCTAACAGGAACACTTAAAATTCTTCATAAACTAATAAGACAAAAAAAAAGGGATTATATGGTTCTTCATGCCTAAAAGAAAGAAAACAAATTGTTTGATGAAATTAATGACAGAGAGGAAGAAACTACTATTTATGCATTTCCAATAATTTGAAATGATTTTTAGTAATAATAATCAAAAGAAGGAGTTTTGTTCTTTTTGGTATTTTCAAGACTATATTTCAAGAGAAAGTTTTTTATGTATCATTTCAACGTTTTGTTGTCCATAAGGATATGAGGATATGCTTGCTGGCTTATTGAATCAAACAGAAAGAAATATTCCTTCTTCTCTAGTAGTAGATAGGGTCAATCCAAAATGGAGGCCCTTTTAGCTTTGTATGTGATTTTCTTGTGTCTTTTGTAGTTTCTGAAAAGGAATCATCAGAATCATATATATGTTCTAAATTGGGAAGAAAATTGATATATTAAACATGGACATTAAAAATTTTTGTCTTATTTTGGCAGACACTGTATAAAGAAAGTCGAGAGGCACAATTTTATATGGTAGATGCAGAAGTATTAACACATGATGTCCCCTACCATGATTACTTCTATACTCTGAACAGATACTGTATCATCCGATCTTCAAAACAGAAGTGCAGGCTAAGGTGAGCTATCGTAAATGAGTGTCTTAGTAAGAATAACGTAGATTATGCTCTGGTAACATATAAATCCTGAAATAGCAGTGGTAGCTTTATACAACGAGGCTTTATGTCTTATTCAAATGACCTGTCCAACAGTAGTCATCAGAGGGATGGGGCTCTTCTTTTCAGGCTTCAGCTGATGAAGGCTTTGACATCTTGGTGCTACACAGTACAGAATACCTGTGCCATTTTAGTCACCACAGGAAGAGAGAGCTATAGAATTGTGCAAGGGCTTACCACCCACTGGCCAGAACTAGACCCATGGCAAGGGTGCTGGGAGTTCATAGGGAGCATATTGGTGAGCAGTAAATGCCTCCGCTGCAATGAGAAATGAGAGATGTTGGTGCTTCAAGAAAGATAATGATGGACCATTATATGCTTGGTCTAATCTTATACTTAGTTACTTTGAACTAATTTATGATCACTAGAGATATTTAATACAAAGCATTTAGAGAATATAGAATTTATTTTGAGCCTTCATTGCTACTTAAGTGAAGAATATTCAGGGGTAGAGAAAGGGAAGAAAGACAATGCCGAGTACTTAGAAGGGAAAATTGGTGAAATTATTAGCAGCACTGAATAATTTTTTAAGGAAGTCATTATCTGTGAATGAATTTTCTTTTATAATCTCAATGATTTTGAATCTTTCTTTTTTTTTTTGGCTTCCCACTAAATTCAATGTTACATTTAATTGTAATATTAAAGTACCTAAAGTCTTTTTTTAAAATACATATTCTTTTAATTTTATATTTTTTAAAATATGTATTTTTCATGCATATATATATACATATATACATATATACCCTTTTCCTTCTTATCCTATTAGAATTTCCACAGATTTGAAATACAGAAAACAACCATGGGGACTTGTCAAATCTTTAATTGAGAAGAATTCCTGGAGTTCATTAGAGGACTATTTCAAGCAGCTTGGTTTGTACATTTCTTGATTCATCTATATTTGCAAAGATAGCATTTATTAATAAAATGGATTGATCCTTCATTTGGATTTGTAGCGAGAGCCAGTAGATGATATTGAATGACATGGTTTTCTGTAAAGTGGTTCTAACTACTCAACCTGTTCTACTACTTATGGAATTTCAGAAGTTTTCATCTTTATTTATCTGACAAACATATAATGCTTATTATTTTCCAGACATTGTTCTATGTGCTTTATATATATATTAACTCATTTTGCATTCATAACAACCTTGTGGGGTATATACTATTATTTTTTTCCATTTTACGAAAGAGAAAATTGAGACACAGAGAGGTTAAGTGACTTGTCCAAGATCATATGGCTCTGTCCACACAGGAACCAAGGAATCTACAAGAAACCAAGGAAACCTGCTGCATTGAGGGACTTCATAACCTGTTATAAATATTCACTTGTGTTCATTAGGATCTTGAGAGTCTTCAGGCCCATACCTCCCTTATAGGATGCAGCTTTCCTGGGTTGATATAGGCCTGATTAGCAGTGGTAGTATGTGCATGTGTGCTCTTGGTGGCAATTGACCGGGGTAAGTGATACAGTTGTTCTATGAGGATGTTCCTAAAACATACATGAGTAAAAATATATTTAACATATATAACCAGAATTATTTTAAAGAAAAACTGGTGGTCAGTCAACTCAGGGTCATTTAATAGGCTTTATATCTAGCTGTTGAGTATTTATTTTTCTTGCTTTTCTCACTTTGACTATGCCATTATTAGACTCCCAATCAGGAGCAGAGAAAATGAAACTCAAAAATTAGTTTGGTCACTGGATAATTAACTTATAAAAGAATCTCCTGAAGAAAAAGGTTAAAACAAATGACAAAAATGAAGTTATATTGTTGGCAGATTTTCTTTACTACCCTTTCTTTTCCCACAAATTCTCATTGGAAATTGGAACTATTGTATTGTATGCTATTCCTTTCTTTGAGGTAGACAATTAAGTACCACAACCTATCTTGGAAATTCTTCTAATCATCCAGTATAAGTGGGTAGCCTGTTGTTTCCATAACTGAAATAGTTATATTAATATTTAATATAGCACGTGGTGAATATGGTCTAATGAGCCCATCATTTATTAATACAGTTCATTCTTCCTAGAATAATGAAATCTCATTACAGGGTCATTGTACTCTTTAAAGCTTTTCATTAAGATCAATTTGACTCTAAGCCTTAACCTAAGGAACAATTAAAAAAATAAAAAAGCTACCAGTGCTTAAAAAAATAAAACAACTATCCCAAACTCTTGTATATTAGAGTTAAAAAAGATTTCCCCACTAACTAAATATTCTTTTCTTCTTCTTTATATTCTTAGAATCAGATTTATTAATGGAAGAATCTGTGTTAAACCAGTCCATTGAAGACCCTGGAAAACTCAGTGGCCTACGAAGGAGAAGGCGAACATTCAACCACCGAACAGCAGAAATAGTTCCTAAACTTTCTTCTCAACATGTTTCTGGAGATGTGAGCTTAGCTGCCAAAGGGGATATTACAGGTAGTTTTAACCTAATAAACAGAGAAGAAAGCTTTTTAGTTCAATTACATTAAACAGAATGTACCTCTTGTATATGAGAGAGAACAGTAAGGAGAGCTCTCTTTTTCTCCTCCTTTTTTTTTGATAATATTTATCAACATCTGAGCACGTTAAAGATAACTAATACACAGGTACAAAGCAGTTGTAAAATGACAGGCCTGTGAGCCATAGCAGTATTTTATTTGGGCCACATGGTATTTTAAAACTTGGACATTCACATCTGACAGCCCTTGACCCAGTTCCCTTCACAGCAGTAGTAGGTTGGGACTTCATAGTAGCTGCCCCATTAGAGCAGTGTCTGCTTCCCCAGTTTACCACAGTCCCCACCACCCTCTAACCACCTCCCGCACTCCCGGACTGCTTCCATCATTTATTTATGTTTCCTGCCGAGCATTTGCAAACATTTGATTTCTAATTTGAGTGTACCACAATGATTATATGCTTTTAATCCTTATGCACTGTCAGAATGGAGTTTGACTTTTATTATTCCCTCTCTCAATTTTGAAAACATCTTGCCTCTATGAACTTTTATATCTCTCAGATGTACAAAGCTTTCATACCTTCTCATTCTCTTATATTATTGAATCCTCTTTTAAGGTTCCATCTCAGTGTGAATATATTTTCCCTCCACTTAAAACTAATGGCTCTTTAATTTTGAATTTTAAAGTTTTGGCAATGAAAAATAGGTATGATTTTTTTTTTACAGATGGAAGCATTATACAAAACTCAGCTCACGTGTTATTTGCAGAAATAGCATTTAGAGGTCGTACATGATATACTGAATTGGGTATTTAATTTTAAAGTAAATTAATTTGTAATATAGGCCAAATTTGAAGGATTGACATAGGTTTCATTTTGCAGATTTGTTCATATTACTCAAAATATCAGAAATCAAAAAAGGAGTGTAAGCAATTCACCCTAAATTTCCTTGTCGATACAGATAATTGTTCTAAATTTTCTTATCCAGCTCTTTTCAAAGCAATATTAAATTTTTAATAGTGGTAATTATAATCCTGATTCCAATGCAGCCTTTTTTTTCTTGGTGATCTGTAGGAAAGAAAAAGGAAATGGAAAGCTATAACACCACTCTTATTGTGGTGACGAGTGTTTTGTAAGTATTTATTTGAATGCTTATTTTGGGTCTTTATCTTTTAGCTAGTTTCCAGAAGGATTTTAATGGAGTTGTGTATTATTGTGTATAAATTGCCAATATTTGATTATTCTTGACCTACAAAACCCAGTAATTTCATACGCTTTAATCTGAGTTTTGATATGGGAATTATTTTCATAATTGTTTAATTAGAGGGCACACAAAGTACACATTCAGCAAATGTTTTTATTTTTTAAATAATCTGATTTATGACTACCATAATAAATTTTTATAAGAAGTTCCATAAATTTAAAGGGAATATACACAAACCCACACAGGCTGGTAAAAAACCCAATAATATTGTTTTAATCTATTTGATTAGGCCAGTGGTTCTTAACCTTTACTGTGAGTAAGAATCACTTAGGAAGCTTATCTAAAATGTAGATTCTTGGGACCCAATCCCAGAGACTGATTCAGTAATTCTTGGATAGGGATCATTTACTAGTATTTTAATATACATTCCCCAGGCTATTCTGATGCAGGTGGCCTATATCTACATGGCTTCCTTTGAATCATTTTTTTTTTTTTGGTTTGTTTTTTTTTTATATTTTTTAATGTTTTTTTTTAATTGTGAAATATATATATACAAAAATGCAATAACTTTCCATGTACATTTTAACAGGTAGTTATAGAACAGATTTTAAAGTTTGGTGTGGGTTACAGTTCCATGATTTTTCATTTTTTCTTCTAGTTCTCCAAGACCCTGGACACTAACAGAAATATCAATATATTGATTCAGCAGTCATACTCAGGATTGTTAAATTCTATCTTCTCTATTATACCCTTCTCTCTTTTTTCTTTTTTTGTGAAAAATAATGTACATACAAAGAAGCAATAAATTTCAAAGTATATTGCAACAATTAGTTGTAGAACAGATTTCAGAGTTTGTATGTGTTAAAATTTCACAATTTTAGGTTTTTATTTCCAGCTGCTCTTATGTACTGGAGACTAAAAGAATTATCAGCATACAGATTCAGCACTCATACTCTTTGTTAAACCTGACTTTCTCTGTATAACTCCACCATTGCCTTTGATCTTTCTCTCACCTTTTAGGGGTATTTGGGTTATGGCCATTCTAACTTTTTCATGTTGGAAGGGACTGTCAATAATTTGGGAAAGGGGGATGGAACCAGTTGATGTTCTGGAAAGGCTGCCTCTTCTGCATTTCAGGACTTATCTCATCCAGGGACTTCCTTTGAATCTTGATGTAGTAGTACATTAGATTTAATTGAATTGGTTTTAACTTGGTGATATACTCTGGATGACTTTTGTTTGGAATGAACCTCTTATATCAACTGTTTTTCCTAACTATAGATTTTCAGAATAAAGAACATGTTTATTCTTCTTTTGAGTTTTCTAAGATGTTTTAATACTCTGGTTAAATAGGTTTGCCGTGATGATTTTGAATAGTGTTTCAGTTTGTAAAAGCTGCAATATACCTAAAATGGAATGAATTTTTAAAAGGGAATTTATTAAGTTGCAAGTTTACAGTTCTAAGGCCATGAAAATGTCCAAACAAAGGCATTCAGGGAAAGATGCTTTGATTCAAGAAAGGCAGATGGGTCCAGAACACCTCTGTCAACTGGAAAGGCACATGGCGACATCTTATAGCTTTCTCTTCTTATTTCATAAAGCTTCCCTAGGGAAGTTCTCCTTATACATCTCCAGAGATCTCTGGCTGTGTGGGCTCTGTTGCTTTTAAAAACTTTTTAAAGGGCTCCAATAAGCAACCCCATCTTGAATGGGTGGAGACAAACATCTCCATGGAAACCATCTAATCAAAAGTTACCACCCACAATTGGGTGGGCCATATCTCCATGGAAACAAAAAAGATCCCACCCAGCAATATTGAATGAGGATTAAAGGACATAGCTTTTCTGGGGTACATAATCACTTCAAACCAGCACAAATATTAAATATTATTTGTAATCTTTTGCATTACTTGCAGAAATTTATACTCAAATGTTGACTTGTAAACCATAATAATTTCATAAATATGATGTTCCCCTACTACCTTGATTTTTTTTTTAAATCCTCTCTGGACTAGTAAAGGTAAATACCTTTATTTGTATGGGCAGCTCAATATTTTAACAGAAAAAAATAAGTAGAAAGAGATGATGCCACCTTCATATTTGCATGTATGTGTAATATTAGTCGGGATTCTCTAGGAAAACAGAACCAACAGGATATCTATATATAGCATGAAATTTTATAAAAGTGTTTCATGCAACTGTGGGGATGCACGAATCTAAATTCCATAGAGCAGGCTATAGCCTGGCACTCCAATAAAGGTTTTCTATAAATTCTCCAGGAGAGGCTGGCTGGTTGAAGTAGAGACGAAAGTTCTCTCTTCTGACTGCTGAAGTGATCACCTCTCCTCTTAAAAGCCTTCAGCTGATTAGATTAAATATTTCTCATTGTGGAAGACACTTCCCTTAGCTGACTGCAGATGTAATCAGCCATAGATGTGATCAGCGTGCTGATGATTTAAGTCCACAAAATGTCATTGCAGCAACAGACGGGCCAGTGTTTGCTTGACCAGACAGTTGGGCACCATCACCTGGCCACGCTGACACACGAACCCAACCATCACAGCATATATCCATTCACTTGGAAAGTTGCTGTAAAAACCAATAGGTGAGAAATTGAGCTATTTGTATATAACTTGGTCATTCCCTGAAACTCCTGGTATTTATGTGACACCTGAAACTCACGAGTTAAAGCACTGAAGCTATGAAAGGCAGCATTACCCCATTCAGCAACTTTAGACAAAAAGCTGAAAAAGTGATTAGACTTTGATAAGAGATATAAGTGAAGCTGATCTGAATAGGACTAAGGTAAATCAGAATACTGGGTAAAGGTAATATGGCTCATATTTTCAAACTTCAACCTCTGTGTGAGACCAAAAGAAGAGATGCTTATTTGGTGCAAAATTTATATTTTGGGTAGCATATTATCTAATTTAACTTAGGCTGGTCAGTTTAGGCGGACACTGTAATTACATGGAATGTTGAAAAGGGCATGAGATCTTGTTGATTTGTACAGGTTAGTGCAGTGCCCTGATATATCCCAGAGTTATTTGGGCAGAGAATAAAAAAGTACTTGCAATGTCCCCTTGGGGGACTGGGGAGAAAGGAGAAATATTCAACTTCCCCATCTGGGGAATTCCTGATATTCTTACAAGCAGTGGGGATGACAGATTCAATAAGCTGAACCTTTAGTCTTGGGGCTTGCCTCTGTGAAGTTTATTTCTACAAAGGAGAAGCCAGGCCTACTGATAATTATGCCTACGAGTCACCTCCGGAGAACCTTTTTTGTTGCTTAGTCATGGCCTCTTTCTCTAAGCCAACTCGTCAGGTGAATTCACTGCCCTGCTATGTGGACCATGACTCCCAGGGGTGTAATTCTCCCTAGCAACAGGGACAGGACTCCTGGGGATGAGCCAGGACCTGGCATCATGGGAACAAGAAAGCATTCTTGGTGAAAAGGTGGAAGAGAGAAAAAGACTAAGTCTCAGTGGCTGAGAGATTTCAAACAAGAGTCGAGAGGTTATCCTGGAGGTTATTCTTAGGCATTAAATAGATATCCGTTTTTAGTTTATGGTGTTTTGGAGTGGCTGGAGTGAAGTACCTGAAACTGTTGAACTATGTTCAGTAACCTTGATTCTTGAAGAAGACTGTATAACTGTATAGCTTTTACAGTGTGACTATGTGATTGTGAAAATTGTGTCTGATGCCTTTTGTCGCAGTGTTGGACAGATGAGTAAGAAAAAACAAA
>PVIY010059138.1:0-12172 GCA_004026745.1 Myrmecophaga tridactyla | reverse complement strand
GTTTTTCTCTGTTAAATGATTTCTCAAATCATAGTAACCTTTGGAGGGTGTATAGCCTTTGATTTCCTTTAAAATCCACTAGCAACCAAATATTTAATATATTTTCAAATTTGGGAGAAAGGAGCTATGGGTTTATTTCTGTACTTCAGATAGGTTTTAATTCAAATAATATCAAAACTATTCTTGCATTAACCATGTTTTCCATTTTACCAAGAAGATGCCAGACATTATTAAGACAGTGCATGTAGAAAAAATTAAAGTTTTAAAATACGTTTAAATTAGTATGTTATTTTAATATTATATCCAAAGTTTTAAAATAATTTTACATGTCTATAATAGTATAATTTGTATAAATATAATACATGACATTGTATGGACACTAAGAACACAACTTGCCAAAATCCCAAGCAGACTTACATATGAAGGACATTTTCAAAATATTATTAGAGATCAGCTAACCATCCTGGCTGTAGATGGTGTACAGCTTTGGCTGTTGTTGGCAGGATATATTTAGAGATTAATGTTGAAGGTCAAAAATATGAACTTACTGTCAAAAGTAAATCCTGGCATTTGCATTTTGAATATGAGCATATGCATTATGAAACAAAAATAGAAACATATCAAAATAAAGACTGGCTTAATACAGTATTTGCCTGTGTTCACTTACATTGCAACATTTAGTCTACATTGAATATCTTGAATATTAGGTGATCCTGATTCACAGTTCATAAAGCATTTCAGTGTGTCATGCTGACAATAACTGATTTGCTTTCATCTCTGTGTAGACTTAGGGACTTTTGATAATCCATAGAATATTTATTAAAGTAAGGGAGCACAGTGTTTATACTTTGAGTTTAGGAAAACCCTTCATTAGCACTCATAAAACAGCTATATTTGCGTTTGTAAAGACAAGGAGTAGTTTTTGCTTCCTCAGAAGGGAAGGAACGCATCACAACTGAAATGTGTGATGACATCAGCTTTCTTATATGCCCAAATAAGGCAGTAAGATTTCTGAATTCTAGATACCACTGGGATATGTAACAAAGAACAAGGCATTGTCCTGCTGGTGTGGTGGTTTGAAACGGTATGGACCCCAGAAAGACATGCTCCTAAATCTACTCCATTGCTGTGGTTGTAAACCCATGGTTAGTAGGACCTTTTGATGAGACTAATTCAGTTAAGATGTGTCCCACCTCATTCAGGAAGGGCCTTAATCTTCTTACTGGTGTCATTTATAAATGATATGAGGAGAGAGAGAGAGAGAGAGAGAGAGAGAGAGAGAGAGAGAGAGAGAGAGAGAGAGAGAGGGAGAGAGAGAGAGAGAGAGAGAGAGAGAGAAGAGACAGAGACAGAGAAAGAGCACAGAAACAATGAAATCAAGGGAAGAAGGGAGGGATAAGCAGATGCCACCATGTGCCTTGCCATGAGGAGAGGAGTCAAGGATCGCCAGCAGCCAGTCTTAGGAAAGAAAGCATTTCCCTGATGATAACTTATTTGAAAATTTTTCTCACCATCAAAACTGTAATTTTTTACAAATTCCCATTGTTTAAACCAGCCCATTTCATGGTATCTGCTGTAAGCATCAGAGGAAACTAAAACAGCTGGTGAAGATAAAAGTGGGACATATAGATTCACTCATCTAGGAATCTCCATGACAAACATCACTCATTAAAACAGGCATTATTTATTGCTAAATCTTGGCTTAATTCTTTGACATGCTCTCAACTTGGTACTTGGGACAATACCAGGTTGACTACAATTAGCTTTCCCTCCTCTAAAAAGAATGCCTTGCTCAAAACTAATCCATGGTGCTGGTCTCTTCTACCTGTGTCACTATTGGCTTGTTTTGAGGTCTGCTCTGCCTCTCTAGAGAAGTTAACTCTCATGGCACCCAAACACTCCTAATTTAGTCCCTCCTCTGGGTTGGAGCAGAATGCTACAGAGGCAAGGTATTGGAGATCAAAGCATGAGAATAGGACATAGTATTTAACAAAAGTATAGCATTTTGAAATAGAAATTAGTTTGGTCATGGCTCTATTACTTATCATTGGGTGACCCCTGAGAAGACATGTACTTTTCTATGGTTTTCACTTAAAATCTCTAAAGAAAACCTACACAAATCACGAGGGGTGGGAGGGTAAAGAGATAATGAATGTGAAATTTCCAAATAATCTGAGTAGGGTATATTGAGTGTATTAGTTTGCTAAAACAGCCAGAATGCAAAATGTATCAGAAATGGAATGGCTTTTAAAACGAAAATGTTTTAAGTTACAAGTTTACAGTTCTAAAGCCATAGAAATGTCCAAACTAAAGGCATCCAGAGAAAGATACCTTAACTCTAAAGAAAGACCAATGTTGGTCACATGGGAAGGTATGTCATTGTTCCCTTTTGCATTGCTTCTGGTCTCTGATTCTGATGGTTTCTTCTCTAAGCATCTGTAGGCCTTCACTTAGCTCCTTCTGGACACAGCTCTGGGCTCTGGCTTGCTTAGCATCTCATGAGAAAAAACATGGTGACACCTGCTGGGCTCTACATCTACAAACCTCTGTGCCTAGGTGTCTACTCTCTCTATCAGTAGTCCAAGAATCTCCAAATATCTGCATCTCTGTTGGCTCTAAGCAACTGTTCTCTAAGCACTGCATCTGAGGTTTCTCCAAAATGTTTCCCCTTTTAAAGGACTCTAGTAAACTCATCAAGACCCACCTTGAATGAGTGGAGTCACATATCCATTTAATCAAAAGGCCACACCCAGAGTTGGGTGGGTCCATTTCTATGGAAACAATTTAATCAAATTTCCACCCTACAATATCAAATCAGAACTAAAGGACATGGATTTTCTGGGGTACACAACACTTTCAAATCAGCACATTGAGTTAAGAAATATATTTAATTGGGAGTTTATATTGATATTTCAAACTTACTGTAACTACTGGGCTTTCTTAATTTCTGTTTTTATATCTTTTTTCTCTTGTAGTAAAATCACATGTCTAACATTCAAATATTTATTTATAGTTTATCATACAATATACCAAAATAATTTCAAATATATTACAAATGTTAGTATTAACAGCAAAACTGCTGAGTAATGTTTAAGATTTCTTAACTTTAGATCATATCCCATTAAGGACATATAGTCCAACAACTATGTTCAAAAATCACTTAAAATCATTATTTTCATGGACTATTTTATTGCCTATTTGATAGATACTTAGATTATTTTATTTCAATTTGCTTCAATATCAGCAACTTGTTTCTTTTACTTTTTTTTGTTTTTAACATGGGAGGTCACTGGGAATCGAACCAGGGTCCTCTGGCATGGCAGGCAAGCATACTTGCCTGCTGAGCCACCATGGCCCGCCCTTCTTTTACTTTTAACTTTTTGATATAAATTTATTTTTATTACACACAGCATTTATATAGTTCAAAAGACAAAACTACTAAGGAGATAAAGTCAAAATCACCTTGCTTTTACCTCTTTTCCAAACATTCCACTCCTAACTTCCACCCTTGAATTAACCATTGCAATTTTATCTCCTGTGTAAAATTTAACAAAATAAGCAACTATGCATAAACAATTTTTTATTTTCCTTGCTTAGAAAACTGAACATATAAAATACATAATTCTGCATCTTGCATTTTTCAAATAATAAACTAGTTCATCAAGGACACTGTATACCAGATCAATTGCAAAATATCAATTAAGAACATTCCTTTCACAATAGCATATAAAGTACCTAGAAATTTAATTTGTTTTGTATTATTAAACCGAAACAGCATACAAACATGAACATTCTTAACATACCAGCATTCTATGTGTGGTGTACAATCAATGGCTCACAATATCATCACATAGTAGTATATTCATCACATGATCATTTTTTAGAACATTTGTATCACTCCAGAAAAAGAAATAAAAAGAAAAAACTCATACAGACCATACCCCTTACCCCTCCCTATCATTGACGACTTGTATTTCCATCTACTCAATAGATTTTAACCTTTGTTCCTCCTATTTTTTCCGTACCCCTTGCCACTCCCTTTCATTGTTCACTAGTATTTCAATCTACTTAATTTATTTTAACATTTGTTCTCCCTATTATTTATTTTTAATCCAGTTTTTTTTACTCATCTGTCAATATCGTAGATAAAAGGAGTGTCAGACACATCATATAGTCACATTGCAAAAGCTATATCATTATTCATTCATCTTCAAGAAACATGGCTACTGGAAAACAGTTCTACAGTTTCAGGCACTTCCCTCTAGGCTCTCTAATACACCTTAAACTAAAAAGGGGATATCTATAAATGCGTAAGAATAGTCTCCAGGATAACCTCTCGACTCTGTTTGATTTCTCTCAGCTCTGACACTTTAGTTTGTCTCATTTCTCTCTTCCCCCTTTCTGTCAAGAAGATTTTCTCAATCCCTTGATGCTGAGTCCCAGCTCATTCTAGGATTTCTGTCCCATGTTGCCAGGGAAGTTTACACCCCTGGGAGTCATATCTCATGTAGAGAGGGGGAGGGTGGTGAGTTTGCTTGCTGTATTGGCTGAGAGAGAGAGACCACATCTGAGCAACAAAAGAGGTTCTCTGTGAGTGACTCTAAGGCCTAATTTTAAGTAGGCTTAGCCTATCCTTTGCGGGGATAAGTTTCACAGGAACAAACCCCAAGTTTGAGGGCTTGGTCTATTGATTTGGTTGACCCCACTGCTTGCGAAAATATCAGGAATACGCCAAATGGGGAAGTTGAATTTTCCCTCTTTTTCATCATTCCCCCAAGGGGACTTTGTAAATACTTTTTTTTTATTCCGTGTTCAAATCACTCTGGAACTTATTGGGGATCACTCTGGACAAATCTACAAAATCTTACGCCCTATTCAAGGTTCCATGTATTTATGGTGTTCAATTAAACTGCCCATATGAATTATATTAAGAAGTGCAGTAGTCAAAATATAAATTTTGTACCAAATACACATTTTTCCTTTGGTCTCACACATAAGTTAAAGTGTTAAAATATGAATTACCATCTATTTTCAACACTCTGCAATATTGACATTCCTTTGTTCTTCCTCATGCAAAAACATTTTTTATTTTGTACATTTAGTCCCTATCATTGTGCATTTGAGGCATTCCTAGATTATACCATCTCAGTCTTGATCTTTCCTTTTGGTTTCATTTGTGCCCCAGCCCTCCTCCCCCTATCATTCTCACATTCACCTTCATTCAGTGTACTAACATTATTGTGCTACAATTAAGTAGTATTGTGCTATCCATTTCTGAATTTTTACAATCAGTCCTGTTACACAATCTGTAGGGTCAGCTCCAGTTACCCCAAATCTACCCTATTTCTATCTCTTGATGGTCTCTGTTCTTATCTGAAATTCTCCAAGTTCATTCATTAATGTTAGTTCATATTAGTGAGACCATACAGTATTTGTCCTTTTGTTTCTGGCTGATCTCACTCAGCATAATGTCCTCAAGGTCCATCCATACTGTTTTATGCTTTCTGACTTTATTCTGTCTTACAGCTATGTAATATACCATTGTATGTAATTTAATCGTATGTAATGCATTAGACTTGTAAACTGAACATGGCAAAACATTGTTGAAAGAAACTGAAGATGATCTAAATAAATGGTGAGGCATTCTATGCTCATAGATTGAACAAAAGAATATTAAGAAGGCATTTCTTCCCAAAAGGACCTATAGATTCAATGCAACCCCCATCAAAATCCCAGCAGATACTGACAAACTGATACTAATGTTTACACAGAAATGCTACTCATTTGTTTTACCATAAAATTTGAAATATTCATAGACAATTATCTGATCTCTCCTTTTCTTCCTTTCTTTTGCCACTTGCCTCTTCTTATCCTGCTCAACATACCACGTCTTTTCTTTATTTTCTCAATTAATCATACAAATTTATAAATTTATATCCTCAGTGCTGACATGAGCTGTTTGCATTAGCATCCTCTTGACAAGCTTTGCAAACTCCATTATTCTCTGCTTTACCTGTAAAGTATTTCTACCTATTACTCAAAATAGCAACCTAGCAACTGTATTTTATCACCTCTTCCATCAGCTATTCTCCCTCTGTTACAATCCTATTTTACTGTGAGCATTTCTTTAATTATATCTATTTCAAATAATAGCTTTTAGCTTTTGGGAGAAAATTCTCTAAGGTTCTTTCATATTTCTGCACATCTTTTCAGTGGAGGCACTGACAGAATTTTTTCTGAACTATCTTTTCGAGGATATATATACATATATCATTCTTGGAAAATAGAACCATTGTTTTTTCAGTGGAAAAAGGATAGCTTTGTTTGCTTTCTACTATAATAAAGATGTAGTCAAACTCTGAGCCAAAAATCAGGCAGACTTACTGCCCATTGCTAGGAGATTCATGTTTCCTAAGCTCTTTGTTCTCCTGTAATACAACCCACTGTGTGTGTGCAGGGGTCTGGGGCGCTTTTTGCTTCTTTGTGGGAATAGTGGTGCAGAGAACCTGCTCAAATGTTGACACATAAATCCTTTTAATCCTGTAAATTAATGAGTACCTTTGTCTCTGTCCATTCAAATGGTCTATGGCTGTGATTAATAGAGAATTTTCTCTGTCTCAGGTGTTTTGTATCTTCTTTTGGCTTCCTTGAAACATTTAAATTCTTAGCAACAACATTAAAATGAGTTAATGTTTTTAGCCTATATTATGTTTAAGTACATTACACTGATTAGTTTAGTTGATCTTCAAAATACCTTGATTACGTAAGGCTATTATTTTATTTGCATGGGCAGGAACCGGGAATCGAACCTGGGTCTCTGGCAAGAACTCTGCCTGCTGAGCCACCATGGCCCACCCTGTAAGTCTTTTTATTTTGCACATTTGCAAATAAGGAAATTCACGTTTTATAGCTACTAAGTACTATGGTTATTAAAGTTGTTGAGATGGGACTTGAACACATGCTTTCTCTCCAAAGCCCACACACTTAAATCAATATATTATTTTTGCCTTTCTCCATTTTCAACTATATAAACATATAAGTACATAATTACTACATAGTCCTATTGTTTAAAAAGCCTATAATTGTTTAATATACTCTATTATAAGCACTAGGGTACATTTGTCACTTGGTAACTAATATAATACCCAATACCCAAAACATTGCTGCCAAATACTAGAAAATGAATAAATATTCATTGAATAAGTTCCTCTCTGAAAGATGAATCTGTAAGTGATATTAAATAATCCTAAACAATATTACATAAATTAGGGTTCCACAAAGCACCAAATATTTGTTAATATGCTCATCCTTTACAATAATCTTATTTTTCAAATTTTGTTTTCCTGATTGATTAAAAAAAATGTAGTACATATGATTTGAATGACATCTAAAATTGAGTATGATAGCATTATTTCAATATCTGCATTTTTTACTTTATTAGTAATTGCAAATAGTGCCATATTTATTGTGTGGGCTTATGGGGGAATGGACAGAGCAGAACTAATTACATAAATTAAACATTTTTTCAAAGTGAAAACCAAATAGAGAAAAGTGATTAAAGTATTGAGTTACCAGAGGGATCTTATAAGTTAAATATTTTAAAATCCAAAGAGTTGCTGTATCAATATATAACATATTTATATTGTGAATGCTCATTAGTAAGGAGAAAACATCAGCTTTCCAATAAAATAACTGTTAATTATAATTGCATTAGTTTATTGTATGTTGGTTTATAATTCATTATTAAACTAGTTTTGTTTTGTAATTTAAAAAGACATAAAAAAAGAAGTTAAAAGTATTTTATGCTGATACATATTATTTTTTTTCTTTTCCAAAGGGTGTGTATGTAACTTCTGGTTAAGAAAAATCTAATAAAAAATAATGTGCAGCAGAAATGGCTTATTTTCTAAACTTTTCTCCTCATTGATTGAGAAACTTAATTTAGAACTCAAAATTTAAGCAAATTCAACTTCAATTGAATACTTGTTATACAGAGAATCACTCTGCTAGGCAGGTTGGCGCATAAATGCAAATCAATAGATCAAACCTATCCTGCGGATGCAGGCATTTGACTTTCAGAAAGGACATGTGAATAATTGTGTGAAATAATTTATATAAATTTCATGTATTCATTTAATATATGAAAAATATACCCACCACATTGCTTAGCTGAAATAAATAGGAGTTAGCAAACACATATATGCAAGTTTGGGAATTGTGGGGAAATAGTTACCTGTGTCAGCCTGGGAGTTTTGATATATTGATGTAGGATTTATATAGATAAAACATGACTTAAAACTACCTACAATAATATGTTGGATAAGTCTTTTGATAAGAACATGGGATTTCTTGGGCTCCAGGAGAATGTTCCAAACTATTATGATTTTTAGATTTTTATATATGTAAATATAACCTGCAGTTAAGAGTCTCTTCTTAGGGTTTAAGATTTTAAACCCAAGTGCAAAAACATAATGTAAGAAACATGCATGTGGTAGTTTGAAGCAGGTACCCAGACAAAGCATATTCTTAAAGCTGTTTGTAAATAAGACCTTTGAATATGTAGTGTTAGTTAAGGTCTGGGCCAACTGAATTAGCTTGGGCCTTAATCTGTATTATTGAAGACCTTTATAAGCAGAAGAAATTCAGATTCATTAAATCAGAGAAGGAACCAGGAGCCAAATGTCAATAAAAACTGGAAGGTCAGGCCAAGGAGAAGTGGCTCCCCTCTGAAGGAAGGCAGACAGGCAAGCCCAGGGAGCCCTAATGGTGGAGAGAACATGGTCTTTCCAACTCCTTGATTCTAGACCTCTAGACTTCCAAAACGAGAGCCAATAAATTCTTACTTGCTAAACCAGCTGGCCCACTATGTGGCATATGCTGTAGCTGCCTTGGAAAATGAAGACAATTCACCACAATACAATAAGTGATCCAAGAAATTGGTTAGGATGTGTTTTTGTTTTTCCAATGGGCAAACAGTTTTTACTAGGAACTTTTCATGGCTGATTTTCATTGGAAAGGAATACTCTGCAAGAATTTAGTGTTTTGACACTAGAAACTCATGTTTTCTTAATCAACAAAAGCACAGTATCAGTTCACCTAAAAAAAATTAGCAAGTCAATTGATAATAAACAAAATGTATGGCTTTTAATTTTAATGCTCCAGTTTAGAAACATTATTTTTCTAGTTAGTACTGCAGGGCATTCACTGTGAGCAATTGTAAACTATTTTGTCTTAATTTACATAGGAGAATACAGCCTTTCATATCAAATACATTTTAACGTACAAATTTTTAATGTCATAATTATCAAATGTGAATAAAAACATATAGATTTTGAATTTTTGTACATATTTAAATGCATATAATGGTCTTTACTTGATTTCAAAACATTAAGAAAATAATAGTTGATGTTCATTTCAGGAGATCAACTCTTTTCTTTTTGGAGGTAGAGGTTGTTAGGAGATATTGGAATATTAAAAGAATGAAGAAGAATATTAAAAGAAGCAGAAGATGAATGGATGGCAAATTCTATTGAATCATCCATATTTAGATAAGTTTTAACAATTAGCATTTTTAGTGACAAATTATGAAAAGTTGGGATAAATATAAACCATAGTATTTAATGCATTGTTCTCTATAAATTACCTTGCATTTCAGAATTCAAAGCAGGCATTCCTCAGAGTTTATAAGGGGAGAAAGATGGTTGATCTTCTTCTGACTTGTCTGGTAACTGAGTAATTCAAAATTTGTGATACTAGTAAACCAAAATTATAGTATAAACTCTTAAAAACTTCTTTGTAGATATTAAAAGTGAGAAATTGCAGCATCTGCTGCTCACAGATATAACTTGTCAAATTAACAAAAACTGAAAAAATTAACCTGCTTCTCTGTTTTTCGGTAACGTGTGTTTTGATCCTAATGTCTGCTAAAGAAATGTAATTTTATTTTTTCTTATACATTTCATTTATTTTTGCCCTATAGAAAATAAGTCATATACGTCAGAGGAAATTTTTAAACAATCATTTTTTCCATTTTTATTAATACTTTGTGAGTGTAAAGAAAAGTACTCACTAACTCTAATACACTAAAAAAAATGGGTATACTTCATGTCTTAGTTTGTTAAGTTATTGGAATGCAATATACTAGAAATGGAATTACTTTTAAAAAGGGGATTTAATAAGTTACAGGTTTCAGTTCTGGTGCCAAGAAAATGTCCAAACTAAGGGACCAACAAGAGGTAATCTTTGCTCAAGAAATGGTGGTGCCATCTGGAAAACCTCTGTCAACTGGGAAGGCACATGGCTGGCATCTCCTGGTTTCTTGCTCTTGGACTCCATTGCTTTCAGCCTCTGTTCTTTTTGGGGTTTCTCATTTTGCAACTCTTGGTTCTCTCCTTGTTCTGGCTTGTTTAACATCTCATGGGAAAGCACATGGTGATGTCTGCTGGGCTCCAATTATTCCCAAACAACCATGTCTCTGTTCTGATCTCTCTCCACTTTCCTCTTTTAAAGGACACTAGTAAACTAATCAATTCCCATCTTGAATGAGTAGAGTCGCACCTTCATCTAATCAAAATGTCACACTCACAATTGGGCGTGTCACATCTCCATGAGCATAATCTAATCAAAGGTTGCTCCTTACAGTATCGAATCAGGAATTAAAGAGATGACTGCCCCCCACAAGACTGGATCAGGATTACAACATGACTTTTCTGGAGTATGTAATCTCTTCAAACAGACTCACTACAAAAGTCAAATATCTTGTTCAAAGTTCAAAAGACAAAAACATTAAAAGTGATAGTTTAGAGATATATATTATTTGTAGAGTGTCTATATATATTGACACATATAAATGCATATAAATTTATTTACATATATGTATATATGTGTGTATACATTTTTATATGTGTGTATATATATACATATGCAAATACATACACAGTTAAGTTCATGGCAAAATGAAAGTGAAAATGGAATAGTAATTAAAATTTCCTAGTGGCTTGTAGAAGAGTGAGTGCTGAATTGAAATTTGAAGAATGACGAACACAAGTAGAAAAATCAACATGTATAAGTGATGGTAGTATGAGAGACCCTTGTGTCTTGTGTAATCATGTTTATTAAATATTCTTAGAATCTAGGGTGCTTTTCTCAAATGATGAGAGATAAGGTTGAAGGAGTAAAATTGGTCATATCCTGATGTGCCAATTAATATGCGTTTGATTTCATGAAACTAAGCAAAATCATTAGATTTGCATCTTCAAAGGATCATTGCTGTTCAAAGGATATATTGGAAAAGTAAGAGTTGTAGCTCATGAATCCACTGTTGTTTTAGTTAAGAGATATTTATCATTTTCTGAGTGGATAAAGAAAAGGGATAATTGCATATTCTTAATGTTTTTCATAATTTCAGTATGCTGTTGACATGCAAGTATAAAATGAGATTGACAGGAGAATGGGTAATTACATTTTCTAGTTGCTATGTAGAAGAGTTGGTGCGTAAATAAAATTTGAAGGATAAATGTTAGTAAGTGTGGCACTCTCTGACATTTATGTTAAAAAACCTCTTTTTTCAAATACTGTCAATTTCATAAAGTTGGTATAACTTTATTATCACACTTAGGAAAAAGAAAATAAAATTAAACTATAGAACTGTATGATTTCTTACAACAATATAAAACATCTCAGCCCCTATTCAACAAGAAAAAAGCAACCTTTAGAATGTAAGGTTCCAAGAGCATCTGTCCCTACACTCCCTCAACACAGTGTGACATTTTATTTTATTGTTGAAAATGTAACTCTAATCACCATCACTCAGAGATGTTGAAACGTCATATCTTTCCTTCTTTCATTTCTCGATTAAAATTATGTAATAACCTCAAGCTCGTAAACACCTACAAAAACTGAGCTCACTAACAGAACTAAATAAATACATATAAGCATTTTATCTTCTCAATCCCAAAGTAAGATTTATGTTCCAGAAAGATAAGCAATTTAGTTACACTCACATAAATAGGCTTGAGCATTAACAAAGCCTTATTGACTTCAGCTATGAAGATGGAAACATAAATAGACACTTCCCTTCTTTCCTGAAAATCACTCAAAAGCAAGAAAAAATATAAAAATGGAATCAAACTCCATGTTTCAGAAGAATGGAAAACAAATTAATTCCTGCACT
>PVIY010059137.1:0-12168 GCA_004026745.1 Myrmecophaga tridactyla | reverse complement strand
AAGGATATTTTCTAGATGAAATTTTAACTGAGACTTGAATATCAAAAATGATTTGACCAGGTAAATAAAGATCAGAGGAGGAAAAATAAGCTTGGAAGAATGACTGAATAATACAAAATCCCTACTGCAAACAATACAATTGATAGATCCACGGAACAGGAAGAAACACAACATGGTTGGGGCATGGAGAACAGGAGGGAAAAGTGGTTAAAAAAAAAATGGAAAGAGCTGGAGAGGGGCTTAGCACAAGTCATTTACAGCTTTGGAAATGAAGGAAAAATATGGATTTTATTATAAATGTGATGAAAAACCATTGGAAGGTTTTAGTATGTGAGATACATGATGAATGGTTTTTTGAGAAAATAATTCTTGACTATAAAAATGCAACGTGATTACAGAATGGAATATTTGCAAAAAAAAAAAAAAAAGGCTAATTAAATTGGCATGGGCCCAGAAAAAAAGGAATACATTTAAATTCGTATATTCACACAAATCACTTTTGGAACATGAAGTGAATTTCCTCAAACTATGATTATTGGTGGTGGTGGTGGTAATAGTAGAAATATAAGAAGAACTGAGAAACTAGACTTGGACTCAGAATCTGAACTTGGATTTTGGGATTTCCTACTTATTTGTGTGACCTTGAGAAAGTCACTTTTCTCTGAGACTAGGCATTCTCATGGAAAAAAGAGGGAGTCACAATGGATCATTTTGAAGAATTCTACAAAAGCATTTCTTTAATTTCCCAGTTCAAGTTACTTCTTTGTGGACCATTTTCTTTAAGAAAAAACGAAGCGTGAAGCAATGAGACTCAGGGCTGTCCATCCATGTTACTACAATAATGTGCAAAGTTTCCATTCTCAGGTATGTTTGCACCTAATGGCATGAATTGAGTTTGGGAAAAAAATCTAATCCAATTGTTATTAAAGAAATGGCTCCTGCGGTATGTAAATTTTCCGTAAGATGATAATTGTGCATGTCTAGCGAATCTTATTTGCTTATTAAAAAAAGCTAACTCCATCAATTGACAGAATTTTTACTGATGGTAAATTTACATTGTGTTAAATTGAAATAAGGAAAATTAATGTTGTGATCTAGCGATATTCTGAATACGTGTTCTAATTTAAAAGACTAAAAGATATATGGATAAAATCAATGATAAAATATTTAAAAGTTATGATAAAATATCCCTTTACTATTCGGTATATGTAATTTTTGAAGTATCAGAATGTTTAATACACATTAGATACTGGGATCTAATTAGTCACATCCACATTTAAAAGGCATAAAATATGAGGAAACACAAATAATAAGGAGAAAAGACAAGGTAATTGTACAAATAATGAACCTACAATATATTATAGAAATATACTAGCAAATCATTTTCAAAAGACACGATTAGTTTCCAGATATAATTTATCCTTATGTACCATCTGGAAAAGCACTACAAAGTGATTTCCTCAACTCCCTAACTTCCTTTCCTTTAGGCTACTCTTCAAATTCCTTTCTTCTTCAAGGTTGCTTTTTATATCAAGAAATTGTGGCGAGAAGGACAGCAACATAGAAAAAGGTGAATGCCAGAATTAGCATAAAAAAATCCGTGTTTTCCAAGCCTTCACGATTGCAATTCTTAATGACCAATTTGAATACCTAGACACAGCGATGACTAATCTGCTGTTGGTGAGCAAAGAAGTAAAGCAGGTTGGAATGACTTTGTTAAGTAGTAGAAAAGGACTGATTATCAACTCTTCCGAATTCAGTCACTACTGTGTTTATTCTCGCATGACCCTTAGATATCAGTGCATTGGTAGTTTCACCTGCAAAAAGGGGATTTAACTAAAACTAAATTTCATTTCTTTATAAATTCTAAAATTGTATGTATCTAGAACCAGCTATACAAATACTAAGTCAAACACTAAGTCTTACAATAAAAGCTTCTTGGCCCCAGGCTTTTTCTCTGACTTCATCTACAACCACTTACTCTCTAACCTTCAGCCACACTGACTTTGATCTTCCTGGAACAAGCACTGCTTATTCTTATATAAGGGTCTTGAAGCATTAAGTAACCTCTGCCTGGAATATTTCCAAGCCTCACTCTTTTAACATTATTCAAATCTGTGTTCATTTGTTACCTCCTCAAAGAGGCCTTTCTCAATTACTCTCCTAAAAGTACCTTACCCTACCATTCTCTATCTTTTTATCCCTTGTCTTCCTCTTAGTATTTGTCATTATCCTTAGTTGAAATCCCATCAAGTGAAAGGTCTGGGAAGAGTGCCAAATGTTACTAGTTTTAATTCTATGCCAATGAATATTGCACCTTATCACATAGGTGATTACTCCATTATTCTTCAATGAAGACAATATTTCTGCTTTTATATCCCATTGTCTTTTCAAACTTGGCAAGTTCAAAACTAAACCTTTCAAGTTCTGGATTGTCTTTTAATGTTTCCAATTATCTCAGCTTTCTACATTAGAAGTCTTAGTGTCATCTTCAATTCTGTCCCTAACTTTATCTCTACTATTTATTCTATCATTGTTTTGTGACAGTCATTTTTCTAACCCTCTTGTCTGCATTTCTATATCTATCTGTAAGCTAATTTCCTGAGTTTCTGACTTTTTATTCTACCCTGAACTGTAAAGGTATGCCTAAGATTCTGTGTTGCTCTTTGCAACTATAACAGAACTGTAGTTTTCTCCCACTTGATTCAACCTAAGCACCTTAGTTTGCAATGTCTTGCAATAACTGGCCCACCTAAGTAATTCAGACTTCCCAAATTGCCCATCATTTCAGGTTAGGGTAGTGGCATTACTGTTTCTAGAATATATGATGATAATTTTTCCTCCCCATATGGTTTTACTTATGCTTTTTTTCTACATGTAATTCTTCTATATCATGTGCTTTACTCTCACTTATCCAAACTCTCCATACCTTCCAAAACCAAGCTCAAGACTTCCCTCTATGTAACATAATCAACTAAATTATCAATGATCTCTCCTTTCTCTAAACTCCAAACTGATAGACAAACAATGTGAATTATTTGATTGCACACTGTCACATTTTTTTTGCAACCAATTGTTTTGTATAGGGGTAATTTTCCCAACCAGTTGATAGTCTTGAATGATGTTGCATACTATGCCACTTGAGTAGTACAGGTAAGGCATTCAATAAATGCATATTTAACCTTGAGATGCAGAGCATGTCATCTAAAACTCAGTTGCCTGAGGCCAGTAAAGGTAAAATAGACTGTCTGATGTTATAATCTAGCAAGTAGCAGAGTCAGGACTTAAACCCAGATTTCAACTACTAGTCCAGCAATCTCCTCATCTCAAATCTTCTGAGTCATTCAGATCACTTGCTACAATCATTCATTTGAAGTGCCTACCTCTTTCATAAGAATAATCTTAAAAGATTCATGAAATGTATAATAAGAAATAGCATATACAGTCCTACAAAGCAAAATTTTGATATATTTGATATTCAAAATAGACATTTTTGGTGAAAGGGAAAGTCACAACTCTCAAACATTATTAGAAATTGCAATCATCTGACGTCTGGAATCTGTCTCTTCTGCAATACAACTATCGCACAACAAAGAACCTAGTCCAGCAGGTGTGCCTGTTTTAAAGACTCTTCAGGTATTTCTTATGATTGTGGTCTTTGAACTAAATTGATGGCCTGGAGCTAAAGCACCTAAAGCAAAGGAATGAAACTGAGGGAGATATTAGAGAGGACTTTGGGCATATTATTTGGGGATAGTTTTTCAGAGAACTCAGTCTGGGGTAGTCCTATAGTTCTGAAGGCTCTCCAGAGTTAGCAACTGTTCTGAGAAATCTCTCAGTAGTTCAGAATCTAGGAGTAAAGAAAGCTGAGTGCTTTTTCCTGTCAATGATTTTTAAAATAGATCACCTAATACACAGAAAGAGTTTTAAATTTCAGGTATTACAATATCTATATTATACTGATTTTGCTGATATTAAAAATTAAAGAGACTCCCTGTTGTCATCTAATTTCCTCTGGTACAGAAAAGAATATAAGGAAATGCTTTCATTGGCAGCACATTAAAGAACAATAAAGGCACAGTCTAAAAATTTTGCTGAATGATCTCTCCATTTGAGATACTCCTGTCTGATGCAACCTTCCAAGTTTAAACACTTCTAAGAAACGAAACTCCCATTGGCTGTGCTAAGCACAATAACAGCACCCCAAAGATGCCTGCCTCCTAGGCTCTGGGACCTATGAATACATTATCTTACATGCCAAAAGGGATTTTGCAGATGTCATCAAAGATGTGCCTAAATTTAAGGACTTTGAGATAGCAGAGTACCCTGAATTATCCAAGTGGGCCCAATATAATCAGAAAAGTAGTGGAAGAGGGTGGAAAAAGGGTGGGGCATAGAAATGAACGGTGATAAGGACTTCATCCGCTGTAGCTGGTTTTACAGAGTGGGAAAGGGGCCAAGAGGTAAATAAGGCGGTGATCTCTAGAAGCCGGGAATGGCTCTTGGTTTACAGCTTAAGAAGAAAACAGGAACCTTGTCCCTACAACTTCAAGGAACTGAGTTTTGTCAGCAACCCAAAGGAGCAGGGAATGGATTCTCCCCTATAGCTCTGGAAAGGAATGCATGCTGTATTCACTTTGATTTTATTCCAGTGAGAGTACCAGACTTCTTACCTAAAGAACGATAAGATAATAAATTTATGTTATTTAAGCCCTTAACTTTATTACACAGCAATGGAAATCTAATGCACTGATCTAATAAGGATGTAAGTAAAACAGATCTGTGATTTTAACAGGGAGGAAAGAGCTACCACACCTGAATGCAGTTACAGAAATGTCTTCAGGCATCACCTCCTACTCAATTGCCAAGTTAAGAGTGTAGCTCGACATATGGTAGCCCAGCATTTGCCACTCCTGACATGAGACTGAAAACTGTGGTTGAACACCTCTGAAAACAAAATTAAATTCAAGACCAAGCAAGAATTTAAATAAATATGCATTTGACAATTCTAGGCAAACATGGAAAAATAAAAAAAATCCTAAGTAGAAAGAAATAAAGTTGTTCTCAGTACATGCTAGAACAGAGACTAGGTACATTCAAATCAATATTTTCTATATGCAAGGGGGCACAAAGGCTTTATTTGCTCAAGCAAATCTCTCCTTATCATTAACCTCAAAAACTCAGAATTTCCCCCTACATAGTGATCAAATTATGGGACTATCTGTCAGGAATTCATCTAACTTATTTCTGAAAAATTTCCCTTGTATTCTAGTGTATAACAAATTCAGCTATTTTATCCCCATTGTGTAAACTAGTACTGTTAAAAGATTCCACCAGCTAGTTCTAATTCTAATACCCTTGAATCTGGTGAATTATGTTTTCATTCTATTAAGATTCTTGGTAATTTTGAACAGTTTAATGATAGAAATTTCCTTTGTTTTTATTTTCCCAGTGTAAAAATGTGATTTTATTTCTTCATCTGTAAAACATGAATAGCATTATTATCTACTTCATTAATCTGTTGGAAGGATTCAATATATTAAACCATCTAGAATGACACCTGATACTTGCAAGCAAACCCTACATACATTCACCTCTTTTTGGTCTTGTTGCTATTGCTTATTCTCACTTAACTTTTTTTCACTTTCATTGACTTTTTCAAAAGCCCCTTTCAAGAGGCTGCCTATCTATAGTACATATAACAACTGATTGTTCATTCAATTTTTCCATTAACTAACAACCCTCTGTAGTCAAGGAATATGCCAGATAATGAGGGTACAAAGATAATTCAAACACAGACCTTCCTTGTCTCCAGAATGCTCAGAGTCTAACATGTTCAAATTAGAATGGTCACTGAAGGTCATGTCGTGCGTTATTCCAACTAATGTAGGTTAACTACAATAATAAACATCCTTCACTTCTCAGTGTTTTAAAACACAGTGGTTTATTTCTTGTTTGTGCACAATCTGCTGTGTGTCCTGGAGACCACAGAGTCATCTGTGATGGCTGAGCTTTGCACCTTATAGGACCATATGCTCACAGGCTCACTGCAGCAGTGGAGTACAATAAACCTTTCAGCTCACACTCTATTAAAGCAAATCTCATGTTGGTCCCTAATCTTAAGAATGAGGGGAAGGATAATCTCTCATGTATCCAGGAGAAGGAGAACCAAAATGGTTGGTATGTAGAACTAGTATTCCCATGTGCTCTTTTAACTTCACAATGGAAAAAATTCTTGAAAAGAAGTAGCAGACTGGCAGACAAGTCTGTCTTGTGGTACCATTTTCTGTGACTTTTCTCTGACTCCTTTTTGAGGATCACAAAGAAACTCTGAATTTTCTAGTTATTTTAGAAACTGATAGCACTTCAGTTAAAATGGTGTAAATGCAAATAAGTCTATTAAACTTGGTTTCACAAATAGCAAAAATTTAATGTCAGTGTTTCATAAACAAGTTATATTCTCACAGCACACCAAGATTTACAGTGTCTTAAAAATGATCAAATCTGTAATGATAGACCCTACCAATATTTTGCTATATCACTAAAAGTTCATGTTTTAGACAGTATTGTCTAAGACGTATTTAAAGTAAAAAAGAAATCCACTTTAAAGCAATTGCTACGTACAATACCTCATTTTAAGTTAGGAGTTTCATTTTAGTACTCGTATGAATAACAGAATTTTTGCCAACTTCATAAATTTTAATGCTCTACAATTATGTAAGTTGATAACTGTAGTTAAAACTTTTATATTTTATCCAACTGAAATATAATTTGGCTATCTAGATTTTTCCCTTTTAGATGGTGCACTTTCATGTGTCTCACTGAGAGGAAGAAAATCTACAAATATTCATTTTACTATCTCAATGGCAGAAATGAAAGTAGTTATTGAGACTTAGCCTGATTTCTGTAGTTCACTGCTCCAATGAAATGTTTGTTTTGTTCTGTTTCGTTCGGAAGTGCAATTTTATTTTCAATTTTAAGTATTACAGTATATGTTTCAAGTACAAACTCCTTGTTAACTCATAAGGTGCCATTGTCACTGGGTAGGTAGCAGCATGTTAATGAAAGTTTGTTTCCAAGTTTCTTGGGCTCTTAGAACTGCTATAATGCTTCAGAAATCATGTGTATCTTTTATAAAGAAAGAGTAGCTTCTCTAGGCCTAGTAACATTCATTAACTTTCCACACCTGGAACTTATGGAATAATGCCACTTTCAAAATGGATTCATTCTTGCTCAATATTTACTAACATTGATTGTGATATGGTGACACTATGGACCAATTGTTTCAAAATGTTCATTTAAAATTTTATTATCAATAGGTCTGTTTTAGTTTGCTAGCTGCTGGAATGCAATATACCAGAAACGGAATGGCTTTTAAAAAGGGGAATTTAATGAGTTGCTAGTTTACAGTTCTAAGGCCGAGAAAATGTCCCAATTAAAACAAGTCTAAAGAAATGTCCAATCAAAGGCATCCAGGGAAAGATACCTTGGTTCAAGAAGGCCGATGAAGAAGAAGTTCAGGGTTTCTCTCTCAGGTGAGAAGGCACATGGCGAACACAGTCAGGGCTTCTCTCTCAGCTGGAAGGGCACATGGCGAATACAGCATCATCTTCTAGCTTTCTCTCCTGGCTTCTGGTTTCATGAAGCTCCCCGGGAGGTGTCTTTCTTCTTCATCTCCAAAGGTTGCTGGCTGGTGGACTCTGCTTCATGGTGCTGCAGCATTCTCTGCTCTCTCTGAATCTCTCATTCTCCAAAATGTTTCCTCTTATATAGGACTTCAGAAACTAATCAAGACCCACTCAAATGGGTGGAGACATGTCATCCCCTAATCCAGTTTAACAACCATTCTTAACTAAATCACATCAACCAGGGAGATGATCTCATTACAGGTTCAAACACTCAGCATTGAATAGAGATTATTCTACCTTTATGAAATGGGATTTATATTAAAGCATGGCTTTTCTTAGGGGGCATACTTCCTTTCAAACCAGCACAAGGTCTAATTTGAGTCTCCTCTGCTATTAACTAACTAGTTAGGGAAAAGAAAGAATACTACAAAAAATATGCCCATTGACAGAAAGAGCAGAGTGCAAAGGTTTTCCATCAAGGCCAAACCAGGTCTATTAAATGATATTTTCATAGGATGAGCTTGTTTTTTTTTCTAAATTGCTTCTGCTGTTATTTCTCCAATGTATGCTCTATAGACAATTGTTCTACAAGGAAACTTTCAAAAAGAAGAGATTTGAAAAGAGTTAGGGATTATGGCCTGGTTAGCTTGGCAGTCTCTATTTCTATGAACTTTATCTTACATATTCCATCTTATTACTAGAGGATGGGATTTTATCATTTCATGCATGCTTTTCACTAGAACTTCAGACTGATCTCATTTTTTTAAAAATTGTTTTCATTAAGTTATTAATTGGTTCAGAAATCTCCAGGGTCTTCTAGTAAAATATCTTATCCTGTTGAATACTTCTTGGTACGAGGGAAGGAATGTGGTATCCTACCAGAATATGGTGTTTGAACTCCTAGAGACCTTCCTTAGTCACATTTCCAGCTTTACAATTAGGCAAGCCACTTAATTTTTGTATTCTTATATGTAAATAGAGATGATGATGTTTTCCACAAGGGTTCTTCTTTCGAGGAGCTGCTATAAGAAAAAGAGATGATACTACTAAGAGAAACTTAGTAGTCATCCAGCATGTTGTAGGCACTTGTCATGTTAGTTTCCTTTCTTTATTTATGATCATATTCACTATTGAATAAAAATTCAACTAAAAGCAGTTCTGTATTTTTTTAATTTTAATTTAAATGTTATAATATTCTGGAGAATGGTATGTTAAAAATCAAGCAAGGTGCCTTTGTGGGTAATTCAATGAATTTTAAGGGTAATTTTGATGATCAGAGACTTGCTGTGCATGATAATTTTAGCACATAATTTGAATGACTTCACTTTGCCACCCAATATGTACTCACTTCTACTTATATATACACACAATTACCTCTCTAACGCACTGCCTCTCTAGTCCACAACTTACTTGGACTATTCTCATCTTCCATCTCTTTTTGCATACCGTTCTTTTCATCCAGATAATTTCTTTCTTGCCCTCTGCTTATTCACATTTTATTATTTAAACATCAATGAGACTCTTGTAATATTCCCATTTGTATTGATTTATCTTGCCTTTGGAGACTTCATTTTCATAATCATGTGATTAAATATGGCTTTGTATAATTTACTACTGTTTTATGTATTAGTTTTGCCTCCTCAACTAAATTATGTGCTTCCTAATATTAGAGACATATTTTGAAATTCTTCTGTACCCAACAATCTTATACTTTATTTATTGAAACTTCTAAATAAAAATAGGTACACAGCTTTGATTTCTTATTTTCCTTCCCCTACGCATTTCTCACCTATCCATATTCCTATGAACAAATCCGGGTATATTGCACAATTTCACACTTACCTGTCATATAATAAAAATATGTGAAAGCTGGCACCATTTACTAGGGTAAAACAACAACAACAAAAATAGGATTGTTGGTAAGAAACACATGAGCCTTAAAGATGCTCATTCAGAGCAGACTCAACAAGACTCATTGCATTTCTGTCTGCGGGCAACACAGCTTCAGAGAAAATTTTCCCTTGTGTTACTTTCTTCCCAGGTCAACTGCATTACCCCTCTCTCCCAAACCTTCCATAGTGTTACCCAAGACAGGACATATATCTTTTACTTTAAAGGGCCTTGTTTCCAATAAACACTGGGAATCATATGTGAATAAGCCAAGCCTTATAAATAAAGCTATGGAAGTTTCAAAAATGTTACAAAGTCTGTCAAAATGATTATTTAATTTCCCATAAACAGGCCCTACTATCTTTTGGTACCATAGATCCCATATTTTCAACTATAATGGAATACATTTATAAAATACAAAAAGGAGTTTCCAAATTCATTCCAAGCATGATTCTTTATTTATAACGTGAAAATTCTTCACTTCTTTAATGAGGAACTGATTATTTCAGTAATTCCAAAACTATTTCAAAACCACTTGGGCCACTTAAAAAGTAAAGGTCCTTGGGTTCTGAATGAAGAGATTCTTATTCTAGGGTTATGATGGAGCCAGGGTGCCTACACTTTTTTTTTTTTTTTTACATGGGCAGGCACCAGGAATCGAACCCGGGTCCTCGGGCACAGCAGGCAAGCATTCTTACCTGCTGAGCCACCGTGGCCTGCCCAAGGTGCCTACACTTTTAACAAGCTCCCCTGGTGATTCCAATAGATGGCAAGCCACAAGATATGGGAAACACTGCATTTTATTGTGAGTATACAACAATAGCTGTCACCTGTTTGACACCTGATCGGTCCCCATTTAAGTTGTCAGCTCAGGGGAGCTTCATAATAGCCCCTACATGTGCAAATCCAAGTTTATTTACTAAAAAAGCCAATCCCACTTTCTCTCTTAAATTTATTTAGACCAAAAAAAATGTATATATTTTTCTAGGTAATTTAGCAAGTTGGGTAGCAAAGCTACTGCGTTCTTCAAATAAGACAAATTTACATGAAGGTCATCAAAATTCAATTCATCTGAAGTTATTACTATCCCAACATATATAAAAAACACAACATTATAGATATACCTTGGAACTGGTTATCATACATTTTAATGAAATGTTCTGGTACAAGAGACACGACTATCATCTATAAAATGTAAAATGAATATTGCTCCTTTTTGTTTCATGATGAGAGAAAACTGGCAATTGTTGTTGCATTTAATAGCTTTCTAGAAACTACTCAGTCCCTGGCATAATAAGCAATCTTTTTGTAGTAAAATGTACAAAGAAAGCTAATGTTTTATCAGTTGTCTTAAAATCAATACAGTGTATACTCAGGCAGGATTCCCATTTCTTTTAAATAAAATGAAGAAACAATATGAATATCAAATTAGGCTTACAGAATTTTATTTATGGAGTTATTAATGTTGACCCTATCTCTTCTAAACCAAAACAACTTTTGCAGGTATTTCAACTGATCAATTAATGAGATTTTCAAGTTCACTATTCACTGCTCATGAGCACAAGCTAAGTTCTGGGCCATAATGCAGACATACAGAAAAACTGAAAACAATTAAAGCAAAGCACAGGATACCCAAGAGATTGCTGTCCAAATAATTTTACTTTATAGGAAGTCATTGCAATAATGTAGCCAAAAGGGTACATCAATTTTCTAATTTGTAATTAAGATTTGCATTATTAATGCCAAGAATATCTTGACAATTAGGGCTAAATATATGCAGAAAGAAAAATCTTATTCAATAAACCTGCTGTCATTTAGGGAAAAAAAAGTTTTAATAATATTGCTAATAAAACATTTAATAAAATTAGTCCCAAATAAGAGTGCCTGGATATACATTTTCACCTACTGAATTACAGTGCTTAAAGATTATTTAATCGTGGGAAGGTAAGCTTGGAGTCTACTGATCTTATTTTTTTAACACAGCCCTTGCAGTATTTTTGATTTAGTATTCATGGAGTATTTATCTTCAATATATTTATTATTATCTAGTTTTCAATAAATGTTCTATCTACCTGTTAAAATAGAAAATAGTCTGCCCTAATCAGGATGACAGAGTAAGATCCTTCAGTGCTTCGTCCCTTCACAAAAGCTTTAAACAACCAGTAAGAATTGAAAGAAACAACTTTCTCAAAGCTCCAGAACACAGTTAAAGGACTGCAGTAACAGGCAAGCACCAGTTCAAGAAAAAGGCTACTTAAAAGCAGTGATTTCGTGTTATGATCCTTTCATTCCTCACTCCACCCTCAGAGGCTTGGGATGGAGTTGGCCACAGTCCCAGCATGGACCCTGATCCTCATTCCAGGGGGAGCAGAGTAACCTTTGTGCACCTCCCGGGAACACATGTAAGTCCCCTGTGAAATGCTGTGGGCAAAGAGTCAAATGGCTGCTTGGGGCAAGGGAGTATGGGCTGTAGGAAATACAGTGCAGAGCCCTAGACCATGAGGAAGCTGCTTCCTAAGAAGGGGGCGGGGTGGGGGGAGATTCATTTCCAAGTAAATGGGAAATTTATGGGGCCAATCTTTCATGCCCAAGATAAGATGCATATATAAAAAGACCTGGCAGGTCCCTAAACTTTGGCCTGGGGCCATTA
>PVIY010059136.1:0-12176 GCA_004026745.1 Myrmecophaga tridactyla | reverse complement strand
AGTTCCATCTCCGTACCCCATATTATTGACAGCCCCTTCCAACATGAAAAGGTTAGAATTGCCACAACCCAAATAACCGTAAAGAGTGGGATAGAAAGATTAAAGGTGATGGTGGAGTTGTACAGAGAAGGTAGAGTTTAACAAACGAATATGATTGCTGAATCATTAAATTGATGTATATTTTAGACTCCAATATCTTAGAGCAGCTAGAAATAAAAACTTAAAATTGTCGAATTGTAACTCATACCAAACTCTGAAATCTGTTCTGCAACTAATTGTTGTGCTTTGCTTTGAAATTTATTGCTTTTTTTTGTATATATGTTATTTTTCACAAAAAAGAAAAATACTTTGAGTTATGCACACAAGATTGTATATAATAGATAATATTAATTGCTCATATAAAGCATATTTATAGTAATATATAAAGTGTATTAAATAATATATTTAAACTCAGTTTTCTGTCTTGAAATTGTCAATTTATTCACATGTCCTTATTAACATATACCTTTTAGACATAAAAAAAATTGAATTGGGATGCAGATTGACTTATTTATTAAATTGACAGCTATCGCTATGTCTCATCTCTTAGGTCTAGGAAATACTCGGTGCTGGATGATACCATCGTCTCCCCTGGGCTTTGATATTAGATGAAGTTGGGGTGGTTCCCCAGCTCTTCTGCTTTCCATGTCTGGGCAACTTTGCATACATAGCCTGATTTCTAAGCCTCAGCACTTCCCTCGCAGACTGTAACAAAGGTTAAATGCCATACCAGGTGCAAAGTGCCTGGCTATTGGTAAGTGCCAAGTAAACATAAAATTTATAGTAATTATTCAAATATATCAAACATTGGTGGTATTCATTTATACCCCAAATGAAGAAGCATGGATTTTTGTAATTAGCAAAGGTAATCTTTAAAAAAAACTCAACTTTTAAAATTTTGTCACATTTGTTATGTTATTCTGTTTATCTATCTATCTATCTACTCATATATCTATTTTCTAAACATTTGAGAATAGATTGCTTACATCATGCTCCTTGAACATTTAATATTTCCATGTATATTTCCTAAGAAAGATATTCATTTATGTAACCACATTAAGGACAATTGTCAAGTTCAAGAAATTTAATATTGATATAAAGAATACGATCTACATTCCAATTTTTCAGTTGTCCCAATAATATCCTTTTGGGTCTTTTCTCCTCCATAATTAGTTCTAGTCCAGAACTGTGTATTGCAGCATTTAATTGTCACTATCTCTTTAGTATCCCTCTCTCTCTCTCTTTTTTTTTCGTATGCTCTATGGCAAGGTCACATTTCATTATTTTTCCTGTGAGTATCCCGTTAGTGCAGCACCATTTTTTGAATTTTTGTTTGGTCTGTTGTTTTTGTTTGTTTGTTTTTGTTTGTTTGTTGTTTTTTGGGAAGTGCATGGACCAGGAATCGAACCTAGGTCTCCTGCATGGCAGGCAAGAACCCTCTCTCTTTTTAATTGTGAAAGCATATATACAACGTTAAATTTTTCATCTCAACCACTCTCAAGCACACAATTTAATGCTTTGGCAATAATCACATTTGCAATATTGTGCTACTCTCACCACCACCTATTACCAGAACTTTCCCATCACCCCAAACAGAAACCCTACATCCATTGTATTAAGTCTCATTTGCTCTTCCCCCACCTTCTTCCCTGGTAACCTGTACTCTACTTTCTGTACTCTATGAATTTGCATATTCTAATTATATCATATAAATGAGATCATACAGAATTTTCCCTTTTGTGTCTAGCTTATTTCACGCAACATGATTTCTTCAAGGTTCTTCCACATTGTAGCATGCAGTCAAACTTCATTCCTTTTTACAGTTGAATAACATTCCATTATGTGCATATAACATATTTAGTTTATCCATTCTTCTGTTGATGGACTTTTGGGTGCTCCCATCTTTTGATTATTGTGAATAATACTGCTATGAATATTGCTGTGATACTTTTTTTAGATGCTCAATAAATACTTTTTGAAATGAATTCATGCATTAGGAAATTTTCCTAAGTATGCGTAATTCTTATAAGGTTTACAAATTACTCAAGGAAACACTCCTATGAACATAATTCCGAGGACTTATTAATTGAATATCTATTTGGGCATGACATTAAGAGTGTAAATGGAAATGCAATTTAGTATTCACCTTCCTGTTCTTTTTTGCATCGAAACAGCCGGCTTCAGACTTCAATAATAGCAAATATAATGACCAAACAATATAAAGCAATTCCTAAGTCTATTATTTAAGAAATTGAAGTTAATAATATGGTGCTATGTAGTTAACAAAATAGGTGATCATATGAAAAAGGTACTAAAATAAATATTAAACTTAGTGGGTCATCCTTTTTGTACGGCCTGATGATGTACAACAAAAAATAGAACCTCATCACATAGCAGTGTTGGGGGAAGGTGACAGCATCTAGATGGAGAACAAAGTAAGTATTGAAAATCTTTGATTTTCTTAACTTGTACTTTCTACTAGTTTCCAGAAAGGTGCCTCAATCTCTTGTGTAGCTGGAATTTTTTTCTCTGGTCTGCCACACAGTCAAGTTTATCAACCCCTTTCATTGATTTCTGTTATTTCTATTGGTTCATTTAAAAGTTATTTTAAAATTAAATTATTTATTTTTTATTGATATTTATTATATATTCCATATCATGTAATCAAAGTGTACAACCAGTGGTTCACAATATCATCATATAGCTGTGCATTTCTCATCACAATCGACTTTTTTGTGTGTGTGTGAAAAATGACATATATACAAAAAAGCAATAAATTTCAAAGCGTATCACAATGATTAGTTGTAGAACAGATTTCAGAGTTTGGTATGAGTTACAATTCCACGATTTTAGGTTTTTACTTCTAGCTGTTCTAAGATACTGGAGACTAAAAGAAATTTCAATATAATGATTCAGCAATCATACGCGTTTGTTAAACCCTACCTTCTCTGTATAACTCCACCATCACCTTTGATCTTTCTCTCACTCTTTAGGGGTATTTGGGTTATACCCATTCTAACTTTTTCATGTTGGAAGAGGCGATAATATGGGATAGATGGATAGAACTAGTTGATGTTCTGGATGAGATAAATGTTTTATATTGTTTATATGTTAAAAAAATATTTTCAGTTAAATAAAATATACCATGAAAATTAATTTCACCTGTATTTCCTTTTTCCAATGTGGCTAACTAGAAACATTTCAATGACATATGTGATTTGCATTATATTTCTATTGGATAGTGCCATTCCAGAAATCTTTTCAATAAAATACTTGCATTACAACTCACACATTAAAAAGAAGAATACAGTGGCCTGTAGGGAAATTGGCCTAAGACATTTTAAGGAAATCAGGGGATACAGAGTAGAAGTGTGGTTGGGAGTTGGTGAAGGGGAGCCCCGGGAGGCCAGAATCCAGCACACATGGGAACAGCCATTCCCATGAGGACAGGTACTATGATACGTGTAATTACTTCAAATTACTTCATGTTAACCTATGTGATATCCCTTGTGCCAATTGGTTTAAAATTTAATTCCAAGAGTGTCAAGCTAACAATATGCAGCCAGCAACAAAACACTATTCAGCAATAAAAAGAGTGAATTACTGATATTCCTTATAACATGACTGAATCTGAAATGCATATTGCTAAGTTAAAGGAGTCAGACTCAAAAGGCTATAAACTGTGTGATTCCACTTATATTTCATTATAGAAAGGTAAAACTATAGGGGTAAGAAACAGACTGGAAGTAAAGCCGGGGCATGTATTAACTACAAGAAGGTATATGAGAATGTTTTGAGATGATGGAAACATTCTGTCTTGATTGTGGTGCCTAACTGTATGAATTTGTCTAAACTTGTAGACCTATATACTAAAAAGAATGAATTTTATAATATGTCAATTGTACAATGTTAAAAAGAGATGGCATAGTAATTATTTTTTATTTTTATTGATACAACAATGTACAAACACATACATTCTTAACATACAAAAGTTCCATACACGATGTACAATTAATGGCTCACAACACCATCACATAGCTGTATATTCATCACCATGATCATTTTTGAGAACATTTACATCACTCCAGAAAAAGAAATAAAAAGAAAAAAGAAAAAACTCTTACATACCATTTCCTGTTACCCCTCCCTTTCATTGACCACTAGTATTCCCATCTATCTAATATGTATATATTTTTAATTTTAACATTTGTTCCCCCATTGTTTATTTTTCATCCATATTTTTTACTCATGTGTCCATAATGTAGATAAAAGGAGCATCAAACACAAGATTTTCACAATCACACAGTCACATTGTGAAAGCTATATCATTATATAATCATCTTCAAGAAACATGGCTACTGGAACACAGCTCTACATTTTCAGGCAGCTCCCTCTAGCCTCTCCATTACACCTTAAACTAAAAAGGGGATATCTATAAAATGCATAAGAATAACCTCCAAGATAACCTCTCAACTCTGTTTGAAATCTCTCAGCCACCGACACTTCATTTGGTCTCATTTCTCTCCTCCCCCTTTAGGTAGAAGTTTTCTCAGTCCCTTGATGCTGAGTCCCAGCTCATTCTAAGATTTCTGTCCCACATTGCCAGGGAGGTTTACACACTGGGAGTCATGTCTCACGTAGAGAGGGGGAGGTCAGTGAGTGTGCTTGCCTCTTTTTTTTTTTTTTTTGGTTCATGGTCCGGGAACAAAACCCAGGTCTCCCACATGGAAGGAGAGCATTCTACCACTGAACCACCCATGCACCCAGCCCACAGTAACTTTTACTGCAGCAATTCCATGAACAAAACGAATCTAGTTAATGATACACATGCTGAAGAGTTTAGGGGTAAATATGTACTGGTTTCTGCAAATTACATTGATATATATATATATGTAAAATAATAAGGGGGATAGATAAATAGATACTTATGTGGGAAAGTGACTATGGCAAATGTTCATTGTGGAAGCAAGGTCAGTGTTCTCAAAGTGATGTGCAGGAATTAACATCGGCATCCCCTCGAAACCATTTACAGGCCAGACCTACTGAGACAGAGACTCTTGGGGTGGGACCCCACAATCTGTTTTTAACAAGCACTTCAGGTGATTCCAATACACACTAAAATTTAAGAGCCACTGGCATAGATAGTAGAATGTTGGGTTCATTGAACAATTTTTTCATTTTCTGTTATGTTTGAAAATTTCATAATAAAATGTTGCAGCAGGGCGTATGAGTGGTTCAGTGGTAGATGCTTACCTGTCATGCAGGAGACCTGGATTCAATTCCTGATCCATGCACCATTAAAAAAAAAATGTTGGGGTAAAAAGAAGAGTGCATGGTCCCAGGGTAGTCTTTACATCAGGAAGGACCATCATCTGCAGATGGCTTGGGGCAGTGTTTCCAGTACTGGTTTCCATCACATCCTAGTCTTGTCTAGTAAGCATAGGGAATAGCAAAAATGGGTTTTATTGGTAAAAATTGCATCTTCTTAGTTAACATGATAATGAAATGAGCTTCCATTGGTGTAAGAATTCAGGAAGGCTGAGTCTGAAGCTGCTCCTCAGTCCAGGTCAAGACTTTGCATCCCAGGAATGTTGCTGCATCTGACTCCATGAGCCTATTATCAAAGGTATGGTCAGAGCACCCGGAGGCGCAGAGCTGGAACTCGTTTGAGCTTACACAACAGGGTATATGAGCTGCTTTGTGCTTGCTTTGCAAAAAAGGCGTGTCTAATAAATCTCTGCTTGTGCATTTAGGTTTGATCTGACACTTGCTTCTCCTATAACCCGGTGTGAGACATGGGAGAGTAGCCAACCACTGCCAACTTTGGGGGCAGCCACCATTACCTGCCACAGTGCACCTAGGAGCCATGTGTGACCAAATTCACTCGGGCAGTTATAACAACTAGGGGCAGAATATTTGATTTCCAGGTAGTTTTGGAAAATTCATGTGGATGCTTTACCAGAAGTTCAAATTTTTGACTTTAATGCTTTTCAAATTCCTTCTTCAGCCTTCACTGTAAAAGCGTACAGTCTCTGGACTTTCTTTGATTTCTGGCTATGCTTAATTAGAGCCTTCTTTTGATAACCAGGCTTCTCCTTTTTCCCAAAATCTTGAAAAATTTTTTGAAAAGGTATTTCAAATTTTTGAAAAATAATGAACCAGAAAGTTTATTTTATGTGAAAGGAAATCTAAGGACTTGGCAGATACTATGATCACTCCCAATATTTAATTCTACCTGTAGTCTTTTACCTCGCTGCCTTTTTTTGCAGAGGGGACTCTGTGTCCATGAATTCTTACCCCCCAAGGTCTATGAATGCCAGGAAGTTTGTGGGTAGAATTGAAGGAGTTCACGAACTTGGATGGGGAAAAACCCTATCTTTATTTTTTCTAACTTCTGGCTGAGCTCTAGAATTGCCTTCAAGTGTAAATGCAAATATCAAATCCCAGTATATTAGTAGCACCTGTGATTTCCACTAGAAATCACAGATATTTCCGTATCACATTACAATAGTCATGGTTATCCTGAAGTATCCATTATCGTCATCTTGACTTCAAAATTACAGTAGTCGTTCAACCTGCCTCCGGGTCTTAATGCATGGATATGGAAACACACACAATAAGATTTCTTGAATTGTGGATAGTTGTGTTGCAATAGGGTTGGTTTCCTTTGTATTTTATTTTATGTGCTAAAAAATGCTCAAGGTGCCTGTCCATGCAAAAAAAAAAAAAAAAATGCTCAGAGAAGGGGCTCACAGGCTTCTACAGGCTGTCAAAGAGATCCATGGCTCCAAAAAGATATATTAACCCTACTCAGCCAGACTGAAAGACATTCAAGTGAATTTTATTTCTGAACCATATATAGGTAGGGCAAGCAAGACCAGTGACATAAACAATTGTTCTGAATTCAAAGGAGCTGGAAGTGGGGGTTGGCAGAGTGCATGACAACAGAAAGCAACACTTGCTTAAGAAATCAGAACAGAAGAGAAGGCATCTGTCCCAGTTCTTTTTGCCACTTCCTTCAAAATTCCACAGTGCCTCCCATCTGGGACTGGGGAGCTGCTAAGTACTTAGTTGTCACGGCAATATCCTTTGCTATTGAAAATAATAACTCTCAGATTCCTCAGTTTTGGTATGAGCCTCAGTATTTCAGTGGCACCACAGCGAAAATAGATTTATTGCATATGTATTGCATAGTTTTCAGTGAAGCTCAACCTTGGCCCATCACATAGAAATGCATGATGAACTACTGCTGCTTCCTGGCTGGTAAATCAAACTGAAAATTGTTCCAAGCTCAGGATGAATACAGTGAGAGAGAGAGAGAGAGAGAGAGAGAGAGAGAGAGAGAGAGAGAGAGAGAAGACGGAAGGAAGGGCCCTGTTGACTTTATTAAAGGGACTTTTAATTAGAAGTGCTTGCAGATCAACACCTCTGATTAATTTTAATGGCAATGTAATTGTAGTATTTGTAGTGAATTGTAAAATGCAGTTAGGTCTGGATTTGACACCTGATTTCACCACTCAGTAGCTATGAGATTTTAGGCAAATTGAAATCTCTGTATCTCGTTTTTCTCATCTGTCAAAGGGGATTTCCAGGAGTAACTGCCTCATGGGGTTGCTTTGAGGATTAAAAAAAATTCTCCTGGGCAGTTTTGTTTACCCAGGGGTGTGTGTGTGGTGGTGGTGGTGGTGGTGAGTTTAAATAAAATGGGGGCTCCAACTCAGACCCACTGAATAAGACCGGAAATGGGGCCCCAGGCACTGCAACTCTTAAAGCTCCAGGGGACTTTCTCACCTGACCAATTGCTCAGTGTCACCATTAATCATGAAAGGTCCCACTCAGGTGACCTTTCCAGCCCTCTTCTGCCACTTCAACTCCCTGAACCTTTAAGGAGAGAGAAAATGCCTAGAAGTTGAGGGGCTCCAGCACAGTAAGCTGGCTAGGAGGCACTAGCACAGGATCACCCCTGCACTGAAACACAGCAGCCTGCTTCCCTTTAGTCCCTTTTTGTATTTTTTCAAAACAAGAATTTGTTGTCTGTTTTTTTTTAACGATCACAAGATCAACAATTGCACATCAGAAAACAATCAGAAAATACAGGTAAGCAAAAAGAAAAATACATTTATCATTTAAAAACCACTTCTATAATACTAGTGGTCAATGAGAGGGAGGGGTAAGGGGTATGGTATGTATGAGTTTTTTCTTTTTATTTCTTTTTCTGGGGTGATGCGAATGTTTCAAAAATGATCATGGTGATGAATATACAGCTAAGTGATGATATCATGAGCCATTGATTGTACACCATGTATGGAATATTTGTATGTAAAGAATGCTTGTGTTTGTATGTTGTGTTGTCAATAAAAATATTTTTTAAAAAATTTCTATTATATTTCCTAATTCCTCAAGCCCGCTGTGCTCTTTTGGCTGTGTGGCTGCTCTTTGCCCAGATATCCTGTGTCTAAACTTGGTGGTTTAATTTCACAGTGTCCTGCACAACTTTTAGCCTTATGTTAACTATGTCTTGGAAGAATTTTTTTTTAATTTTTTATTAATTTTTTAAAAATTACAAGAAAGAAACGCAAACATTCTTAACATTTGCTCATTCCGGTCTACATATATAATCAGTAGTTCACAATATCATCACATAGTTGCATATTCATCATCATGATCATTTCTTGGAACATTTGCATCAATTCAGAAAAAGAAAAAGATAACAGAAAAATAAAATGAAAACAGGAAAAAAAGAAAAAAATTATACATGCCATACCCCTTAACCCTCTCTTTCATTGATCACTAGCATTTCAAACTAAATTTATTTTAACATTTGTTCCCCTATTATTTATTTTTATTCCATATGTTCTACTTGTCTGTTGACAAGGTAGATAAAAGGAGCATCAGACATAAGGTTTTCACAATCACACAGTCACATTGTGAAAGCTATATCATTATACAATCATCATCAAGAAACATGGCTACTGGAACACAGCTCTACATTTTCAGGCAGTTCCCTCCAGCCTCTCCATTATATCTTGGATAACAAGGTGATATCTACTTAATGCATAAGAATAACCCCCAGGATAACCTCTCAACTCTGTTTGGAATCTCTCAGCCATTGACATTTTGTCTCATTTCACTCTTCCCCCTTTTGGTTGAGAAGGTTTTCTCAATCCCTTGATGCTGGGTCTCAGCTCATTCTAGAGTTTTTCTCAATCCCTTGATGCCGAGTCTCAGCTCATTCTAGGATTTCTGTCCCACGTTGCCAGGAAGATCCACACCCCTGGGATCTTCATGTCCTACATAGACAGGGGGAGGGTGGTGAGTTTGCTTGTTGTGTTGGGTGGAGAGAGAGGCCACATCTGAGCAACAAAAGAGGTTCTCTTGGGGGTGACTCTTAGGCCTAATTTTAAGTAGGCTTGATCTATCCTTTATGGGGTTAAGTTTCATATGAGCAACCCCCAAGACTGGGGGCTCAGCCTATAGCTTTGGTTGTACACACTGCTTGTGAGAATATCAAGAATTCAACTTGGAGAGGTTGAATTTTCCCCCGTTCTCATGATTCCCCAAAGGGGAATTTGCAAATACTTTTCCACTCACTGATCAAATCACTCTGGGATTCATTGGGGCATCACTCTGGACAAACTAACAAAATCTCATGTCCTACCCAAGGTTCCATGTACTTATGCTGTCCAGCTAACTATCTACATAAGTTATATTAGGGGATGCACTAGTCAAAATATAAATTTTGTACAAAATATTTTTTGCTTTAGTCTCACACATAAGTTGAAATTTTAAAATATTAATTACCATCTATTTTCAGCACCCCGCAGTAATGACATTTCTTTGTTCTTCTTCATGCAAAAACATTTATAAAATTTGTACATTTAGTCACTATCATTATACACTCTAGGCATTTGGAAGAATTTTTAATACAGGAGTTTTGTTTTATTTCTGCCACATTCATTTCACATAATGTGCCTGGTTTTTCTCTTTTTCATATTTCATTTTAGCACAAACCCAAATGAATTCAATTCAGCAACATTAGTGGAGTGTCTGTATACAGTGTGAAAGGCACTTGAATCATTTGAGTTGTTTCAGAGAAAAATCTGATTTGCTAAGATGTTTTATATGATGTATATCCTTCCTTACAAAGGGCAAAGTAAAAATTGGTAATGACTTCATAAGCAGGAGAAATTTTAAAAACTGTCCAGATCTCTCCACTAGGGGGTGGTTTGAAAATCAAAGTTCTGCGTCCCCTTCTAGTGATGTTGGATGAGGAAATGGAAGTGTTTGCACTTTGGATTCAAATACCCCCTCACACTTTCCATCAGTAGGAGAGTACATTTGAGCCAACACATTTCAGTTTTAAAAGGGGTCATTTGCAACTCATTTGAAACTCCTTTGAAAGCAAGATGGCTGTGTAAGGAGGTGCAGAATTTAGTTTGTCCTCTAGAACAGCTAGTAAATAGCCAGAACTATCTGGAACAACTGTTTGCAGGACATCCGGAACCAAACACACTATTGTACACCAGTTTGGAACAGGTGGAAAGGGCGAGATCATAGGACAAAACTGTAAGTAAAGCTTCCGAACTCAGAGGCTGGTGCCCCTCCCCCACTGGCATGGCAAGCACTGTTGGAGACACTTCCCAGTGGAAAAAAGAAACAGTTTTTACTAGGAGGAAGGGAAGGTAGCACAACCAAGCTCCAATTGTGGATTTAATGAACAAATTTGGACTGCTGAATACAAGCTCTGAGCACAGGTAATCTCAGAGAAAGAACCCTGAAGGTCTCTCCAAGCAGAGATAAGACAGGCTGGTGAAGAAAAAAAAACACAAAAAACAGATTTTTGGAGTTGGCTAAACTCAGAATACTGGAAAAGGGCTGTGCCTCAATAAAAAGGGCACATAGAGCCAGGTACCAACTCTGGCTTTTGACTGGTAAACATTGGGGGCTGAAAGGACTGACTCTGAAAAGGATTTTATTTTATTTTATTTTTTCCTCTCCCCTTTTTATTTCATCTTTAAAGTATTCTAAGTATTTCATTAGAGAAAGCCTCAGGCACTTTCAATTGTCAGTGCTGACCCAGGCAAAAATGGAGTTAAGATAGTTATGAGAGACAAAGTAACAAGTAAGTGAAGGAAATAATCCCTAGAGGGCTTTTCTTCTCCAAGAAAAGGGGGCAGGGTCAAGCTCAAGTGGCAGTCCTCCTTTAGAGAATTCAGATGTGAGGGGCTGAGAATCAGAAGCAGCATAAGTTTGCTTTCCACCTCAGCTTCTGTCCCAATCATGTCCCTGTTAGGCAGGAAAATAAAGACTTCACATCACTTTACATCAGAGGGGAGCTGTGGGCTGACAAGCACCACCATCTAGACAGGACAGGAAAAGCACAAAGTCTAGAGGCTCCACAGGAAAGTCAGACAACCTGCTGGGTCTCTTCCTCAGGGGAACTGAATACTGATTGCACACTCCTCCTGAGACCTAATCCTGCCTTGTATGGGAAAATCTGATTGGGGTTGATCATATCTGGGGAGACCCTCCTCAAAAAAAAGTTTTATATAGGCAGGGCAAAACCTAGAAAAACAAGAACTGAAAGATTATGATCAGTTAAACAGAAGAATAAGTTGCACTGAATGCCAAAGAACAGATACAGAACAAAGACAGCTGACAAGAAAATCCTAGGTATAAGAGTGAAAACAACCTCCAGAATAAACTACTCAAGAAAATCAGATCCCTAGACATCAGAAAAAAATCACGAGTCATACTAGGAAGAAAGAAGATATGGTTCAGTCAAAAAAAAAAAAAACTAACACTTTAAACAAGATACAGGAGTTGAAATAACTAATTAAAGATGTGCAAGCATGCATGCTAAATGAATTCAAAAATCAAATCAATGAGGTGAAGGAAGATATGGCAAAAGAGATGACGAATATAAAGAAGAATTGGGCAACCATAAAGAAGAACTCAAAAACTTGAAAAACCAAATGACAGAACTTAGGGAATGAAAGGCACAACAGAAGAAATGAAAAACACAATGGAAAATTACAAAAGCAGATTTAAAGAGGCAGAAGAAAGGATTAGTAGAATAGAGGACAAGACATCTAAAATCCTACCCACAAAAGAACAGAGAGGGAAAAGAATGGAAA
>PVIY010059135.1:0-12168 GCA_004026745.1 Myrmecophaga tridactyla | reverse complement strand
TTATGTGTGGCCTCCACCTCCACTCAGGGTTCCACCCTTCCCGCTCCTCCCCTACCACCTCACCTAGTAAACCCGGAAGTATGGAATACTTCGACTCCCCTAATAGCTTCCCATCAGAAACCAGTTCTTATCCCACTAAAAGATCCATCCTCATTCCCATCTCGGCCACAATTTCCCATTTCCATAATCCATTGGAAAGGACTCCAACCCATCATTAACCGGCTCAAGGGAAAGGGACTCCTCATACCCACTAACTTGCCATAAAACACGCCTATCTTGCCTGTCCAAAAGCCTGATGGTTCTTACCATGTAGCCCAAGACCTCTGACTAGTTAATGAGGCTGTCATCCCCATCCACCCAGTAGTTCCCAACCCATATACTCTTCTCTCACACATACCTGCTCACACTACTCATTATTCTGTCCTGGACCTTAAAGATGCCTTCTTTACAATCTCTCTAGACCCTGTCTGTTACAATTTATTTGCCTTTACCTGGGAAGACCCGGACTCATCAGCGGCCCAACAACTTACATGGACGGTATTACCTCAGGGGGTTCGTGATAGCCCCCATATCTTTGGCCAAGCCCTAGCCAGGGACCTAATAGAGTGCAATCTAACTCCCAGTATCATTCTCCAATATATAGATGACCTGTTAATCTGCAGCCCTTCTGAAAAATCTTCCACAAAGGCTACAGCCACCCTGTTAAATTTTTTAGCTGACAAAGGATATCGAGTCTCCCCTGCCAAAGCTCAACTTTCCTCCTCCACTGTTACCTACCTGGGGCTCCACCTCACTCCTACATCCCGACATCTAACAGTAGACAGATAGCAAGCCCTCCGAGAGCTCCAACCTCCAGAAAACACTGAACAAATTTTATCCTTCCTAGGTTCTGTGAGGTTCTTCCGACACTGGGTCCCCGGCTTTTCCCTCCTGGCGAAGCCTTTTTATGAAGCGGCCAAGGCGATGCCTGCGGGACACCTAGATGACCCCTCTACTGTAGCCAAAACTTTCTCGGTTCTCTGTGATGCCTTACTTCGATCACCTCCAATTGCTCTCCCAAATCCTAACAAATCTTCCTTCCTTTTCACTGATGAAAAGCAAGGAATAGCAGTGGGAGTCTTAACCCAACCTCTGGGACCAACTTATAATCCAGTAGCCTATCTCTCTAAACAGATGGACCCCACTGCCCGTGGATGGCTTCCCTGTCTCCGAGCACCGGCTGCGGCTGCTACCCTAATGCGTGAAGCTCTTAAACTTACTCTGGGTAGGCCTCTCCACGTCCTGTCACCCCATCATCTACAAGACCTCTTATCCCATAAATCTCTCTCTCTGCTCACTCCTTCCCATCTCCAGGAATTTCATTTGCTCTTCCTCGAAAACTCGGATGTCACACTCTGTCTCGCCTAGCCTCAACCCTGCTACTCTTTTCCCTCACAGTCCCCTATCAAACCCCTCTCCACAGCCCACTCACCTTTGCACTGAAATCACGGAAGAGCTTGCCTTCCCATGCCAGGGCCTCTCAGACATGCCACTATCACAAGCAGATCTCACCCTTTTTATAGACAGCAGCTCAATTATAGACTAACAGGGAAGGCACAGGGCTTCATATGCTGTAGTTTCTCCCACTGAAATACTTGAAGCTGTACGGCTCCCAGAGGAACCACAACCCAAAAAGCTGAACTGATTGCTCTCACTAGAGCCTTACACCTAGCCAAAAACAAATCCACCAATATCTACACAGACTCCAAATATGCCTTCCTAATCTAACACTGTCACTCAGCCATCTGGAAGGGGCGAGGGTTCCTTACCACCAAGGGCTCACCTATAATTAACTCTACGTTTATCCAATGCTTGCTTCAAGCACGTCTATTGCCCTCACAGGTGGCCATCATCCATTGCAAAGGGCACCAAACGGGTAACTCCAATATCACCCGCGGAAATAACTGGGCTGACGCTGTCGCGAGAGAACTGACCAAAGAGCCCTCACTTTTAAACCCTCCAGCACCGATTCTTTTCTTTACTCTTCCTTCCCTCCAACCTGCCTACTCTCCCAGGGAACGTGAAAACCTCCTTGCACAGGGAGGCTCTACTACACCAGAATACTGGATCTTCCTCAATAACAAGGTGGCTCTCCCAACCAAACAGGCTCCCGATATTCTTTCTCAAGTACGTTCATCACTTCACATCGGACCCAGGGCACTCACACAGTTCCTCTAGCCCTTATTCCATCACCCATCCCTCACTCACCTCATAACATCGGTCTGCTCCTCCTGTCCCATTTGCCAAATACAAACCCGCAAGGAGGGTTGCGCCCCACGTTCCCAACCCATCAACTGAGGGGCCACCTTCCAGGGCAGGACTGACAAATCGATTTTACACACATGCCCACTCACAAAAAAATTACTATACCTACTAACTATAATTGATACCTTAACAAGCTGGAGAGAAGCTTTCCCTACTACACGGGAGACTGCCGATGTGGTGGCTGACATCCTCCTGAGACAAATCATTCCCCGCTTTGGACTACCTACCTCCATCCAATCCGATAATGGTCCAGCCTTTATTTCTCAGGCATTTGCTGCGGGAACACATCGATCAATACCTGCCACAACCTAGGGAAACTGATCCCGCTGATCCTCCCCATGGTCTCCAGCCAGGAGACGAAATACTCCTTAAATAGCTTCAGCCTGGACCATTCCAACTGTGGTGGACTGCCCCCCACACAGTGATTATCACCACTCCTATGGCAGTAAAACTACTGGGCGACTCCTCTTGGCATGACCTATCACGGGTCAAACTGTACAAACAGGATGAAAACCCATACACTTGTCACCCCCTGGGGCCCACTTGTGTCTGCATCACTCGTGCTATTCATTCTCCTAACCCCCATTGAGGGCACATTCTACCTATGGAACTTCAAAATCAGGGAACCCTTTAACTAAGCACAAATACTCCCTAAAGTAACCCACTGTTTCCTCTGTGCATCATTAAGTAGGCCACTATTAGCAGCTGTAGACCTGCTACCAGCTGAACAAGGAGGAACGTGCATATTCCTTCAAGAATATTCTATCAACGAGTCAGGTCTGGTGGACAAAATATTCAAAATAAAAGAAAGAAAACACATCCAAATTGGAAAGGAAGAAGTAAAACTGTTCCTTATTGCAGATGACATGATCCTATACACAGATCCTACACACAAAATTCTGAACAATCCACAACAAAGCTCTTAAAACTAATAAATGAGTTCAGCATTGAGTGGTGTAAAAGACCAACAACCACAAATTAGTAGGTTTCAGCAAAATGACAACGAATAATCTGAAGAAGAAATAAAAAAGTAATCTATTTATAATAGCAACTGAAAGAATAAATACCTAGGAATAAATCTCACCAAAGTCATAAAGTACTTGTACACAAAAAAGTGCATTACATCATTCAAAAAGTCAAAGAAGAGCTAAATTAATGGGAGGACATTGCATATTTATGGATTGGAAGACTAAAAATTGTTAAGATGTCACTTCTATGCAAAGCAATTTACATATTCAGTGCAATCCCAATAAAATGTTCCAATAACCTTTTTTTTGCAAAAAATGGGAAGGTCAATCATTAAATTTATATGGTAGTTTTAAAGTCCCTGAATAGTTAAAGCTATCTTTAAAAAAAAAAAAATGAATGAAGTTGGAGGACTCATACTTTCCAATCTTTAAGTTTATTACAAAGCCAAACAAATCAAAACAGCACGCTACTGACTCAGGACAAACATACAGACAAATGGAATCAAATAAAGAAATCAAGCTTCCCATTTATGGCCCACTAATTTTCCATAAGTGGGCAAGGACCACTCAATTGAAAAAGAATAATCTCTTCAACAAATGGTGCTGGGAAAACTGGATCTCCATTTATGAAGGAATTAAAATGTAATCCTACCTTGCACCATGTGCTGGTTTGACAGTGTCATGTACCCCAGAAAAGCATTGTTTTAATCCTGATCTAATCTTTTGGAAGCACCATTTCTCTTAATCCTGATTCAATATTGTTCAATAGTGTGGAAATTTTTATTAGGTTATCTCAATGGAGATACGGCACACACAATTGTTGGTATAATCTTTTGATTAGATGGAGATTTGACTCCACCCATTCCATGTGGGTCTTGATTAGTTTACTGGAATCCTTTAAAGAGGAAACATTTTGGAAAGAAATCTCAGAGCTGACAGAGACAACAGAGCTTAAGGAATGACAGAAGCCTCAGAGCCAACAGAAACTTCACAACAGAGCTGACACAGATGTGGACACGTGGAGCATAGAGACACAGGTGTTTGGTGATGCTTGGAGCCCAGAGGACACTGCCACGAGATGTTAAGCAAGCCAGAACCTGGATAGAGACATGGAAAGCCAAGAGATAAAAGCAAGTCCTGGAGTAGCAGAGTGAGGAACCCCCACAGGAACAGAGGCTGAAAGCAACAGAGCCCAGGAGCAAGAGACCATCAGATGCCAGCCACGTGACTTCCCAGCTGACAGAGCTGTTCCAAACCTATTGTTGTTTCCTAAGTGAAGGTCACCTATTGTTGGTGCTTTAATTTGGACACTTCCACTTCCTTATAACTGTAAACTTGTAACTTATTAAATTTTCCCTTTGTAAAGCTTTTCCAGTTCTGGTATATTGCATTTTGGCAGTTTGCAAACTAAAACACACCATATACAAAAATCAACTGAAAATGGATCAAAGGCCTAAATGGAAGAGCCAGAATTATAAAACTCCTAGAAGAAAACATAGTGTAGCAGCTTCAGGACCTTGGCTTAGGTAATGGTTTCTCAAACTTTACAACCAGAGCACAACAACAAAGAAAAAACTGGTAATTGGGAATTTTAAAAATGCTAAAAATTTTAAAATTAAAAATTAAAAGCTTCTGAACCTCAGAGGGATTTCTCATGAGAGTAAAACAACAACCTACACATTGGAAGAAAATATTTGGAATCCATATACCAGATAAGGATTTAGCATTTATTTATAAATAAATAAATTTATAGATCTATAAATAAATCCTTCAACTCAGCAGCAAAGAAGATATACAACCCAATTTTTAAAACAGGCAAAAACTTGAATAGACATTTCTCCAAAGAAGATTACAAATGGTCATAAAGCACACAGAAATGCTCAAGATCATTAGATATTAGGGAAATGCAAATCTAAAATACAATGAGATACCATTCCACACCCACTAGAATGGCTACCATTAAAACAATGGAAAATTACGAGTATTGGAGAGGATGTGGAGATATAGGAACACTCATTCTTTGGTGGTGGAATTTAAAGTAATGCAGCTGCTGGGGAAGAGAGTTTGGAAGTGCTTCAGAAAGTTCAGTACAGAATTATCATATGACCCAGCAATCACACTCCTAGGTATGTACCAAAAAGAAAAAAGAAAAAATTGAAAGCAGGCACTCAAACAGAAATTTGCACACCAATGTTCAAAGCAGCATTACTCACAATTGTGAAAAGATAGAAGCAACTTATGTATCCATCCTTTGATGAATGAACAGACATAATGTGTGCTTCTCCATTGCAGGAATAAGTTTCATAGGTGTGAGCCCCAAGATCGAAGGTTCAGCCTATTGATTTGGTTGTTTCCACTGTTTGTGGGAATATCAGAAATTCTCCAAGTGGGGAAGTTAAATATGTCCTCTTTTTCCCCTGTTCCCCAAGTGGACTTTGCAAATCCTTTTTTATTCACTGCCCAAATTACTTTGGGATATATCAGGGCATCACACTAACCTGGACCAACCAACAAGATCTCATGCTCTATACAAGATTTCACGTAATTATGGTTTTCAACTAAAATAACCATACAAGCTATATTGGATAATGGACTACCCAAAATATAAATTTTGCATCAACTAAATATCTCTCCCTTTGGTCTCACACAGAAGTTGAAATTTTTAAATATGGATATCATCCTTTACTCTATATTCTGATCTACCCCAGTCCTATACAGATCAGCTTCATTCATATCTCTCATCAAAGTCTGTTCCTTTTTCCAACTTTTTACACAGTTCCTGTATGGGGTAATGCTGACATTCCTATGAATCTTAGGTATCACATAAATACCTGAAGTTTCTGGAAACAGCAGGCTATATACAAAGAGCTCAGTATCTCAGAATTTAGAAATAACAGTTATAACTCCTGAATATATGTGACTGCTGTTAGAGGTTACAATCTAGGACCCTCACATGGCCCAAACTGCTAACCCATCCTCTCGACTTCAGTTCACCAAGTTTTTATATTACAGTTAGTCCATATGAGTGAGACATGAGATTATTTATCTTTTTGTTTCTGACTTTTCATTCAACATACAGTCCTTAAGATTCATTCACTTAATTGCATGCCTCACAACTGTATGTAAACACCACAGTCTCCCCTTTCCATTCCTGAGTCATTGTACCCTTAGGCCACCTCCTTCCATTGTGATCACAAACACACCACCATAAACACCCATGCGCAAATGCCCATTCATATCCTCACACAGTTCCTCCATGTATATACTGAGCATTGGGGTTTCCAGATCATATGACAACCCCACCCCCTAACCTCCTGTCAAACCACCACATTGCCCTCCAAGGGGCTGCACCTCTCGGTTTCCCTACTGACAGTGAATAGGTACATCTCTTTCTCCCCATTTTCTCAAGCACTCATTTTTTCCTGTTCATTTTTAAACAGTTTTATTCACATAACATACAATCCAACCTAAGTAAATAGGAATGCCTTTGCCACCACAATCCTTATGAAGACATTTCCTTTTCTTCCACAAAGAATCCAGACCCACTCCCCATGCCCCCTGCCTGTTGACATTTAGTATTGCCATAATGTCTTTGTTACATTCAGTTCAGTGGAAGCTTATTGCAATGTTACTGTTGACTACAGACTCTAGTTTGCATTGATGGTACTTTTCCCTGTATACCATCCATTTTCAACACCTTGCAATATTGACATTAATTTGTTCTCTCTCATGCAAAAATGATTTTTTTATTTGTACATTTAATCACCATCATTGTCCACTCTAGGCATTCCTAAGTATACCATCTCAGTCTTTATCCTCTATCTTTCTTTCTGGCTTCATACATGCCCCCAGCCCTTCTCCCTCAATCATACTCATATTCAGCTTCATTCATTGTACTTATATTATTGTGCTACAATCAGGTAGTATTGTGCTACTCATTTCTGAATTTTACAATCAGTCGTGTTGCACAGTTTGCACCAAATGCCCAATCTCTACCCCTTTTCTATCTCCTGGTAACCTGTGTTCTTAACTTCAACTCTCAAAGTTTGCTCATTAATGTTAGTTCATATTAAATTTAAACACAGGGAGCCTAGAATAAGAATGAGGGCCTTTAATCCCATATAGCTTGATGTAATGCCTAGATACATCCTAGAATACATTAAGCAGATAATCAAAAAATATTGGCAATATCCCTTGAGGGAAGGGAGAGAAAATATGGAACTATTCAACTTTATTATAAGGGAATGTTCTGATACTGTGTCAAACATTAGGGACACCCAAATCAATAATCCAAGTCCTTGATCTTGAGGCTTACTCTTGTGAAGCATATGTAGGTAGCAGAGAAGATTAGCCTACCTATAGGTATGCCTAAGAGTTACTACTGGAGGACCTCTTTTGTTGCTCAGATGTGGTCTCCCTCTCTCTAAGCTCAAACTCCAAGTGAAATCATTGCCTTCTCCCCTACAAGGGATATGACATCCATGGATGAAAGGCTCACTGGCAGCGTGGGAGATAACTCCCAGGGATGAGTCTGGCCCTGGCACCATGCAGTCAATAATTCCATCCTGACCAAAAGGGGAAAAGAAGTGTAACTAATAAATATCAGTGGCTGGGAGAGTTCAAATAGAGTTGAGAGGCTATTCTGGAAGTCACTTTTACTCAAGCTTTGGTTAGACATTGCTACCTATCACAACTTGCCAAACCCCAACCAAAACCATGCCAGCCAATCCTAAAGAACACCTAGGGCAATATATAAGATTCTACAAAGGTTCCATGCACTAAGGTCACTTTCCAGAAACCTACAACCTCCAGATGAGTCCCTGGACAAGATAAGTCCTGAAACCTAGAGGGCCTAGCCTCTCCCCAACATCAGCTGGTTCCATCTCCCTACTCCATTTTAGTGACAGTCCCTTCCAACATGAAAAAGTTAGAATGACCATAGCCAAAATTCCCCTAGAGAGTGGGATAGAAAGATCAATGGTGATGGTGGTGTTATACAGAGAAGGTAGGATTTAACAAATGAATGTGATTGCTGAATCATTAAATTGATATTTCTTTTATTCTCCAGTATCTTAGAGCAGCTAGAAGTAAAAACCTGGAATTGTGGAATTGTAACCAATACCAAACTCTGAAATCTATTCTTCAACTAATTCTGATGCTGTGCTTTGAAATTTCTTGCTTTTTTTGTATATATGTTATTTTTCACAAAAAAGAAAAAAAAAGTTGATTGTGATGTTAGCTTGTTTATGCAGTATTTCTCCTTTTGGAGAAATCCTACCTAGGCCCTCTAGGTTTCAGGGCTTATCTTTTGTTTCTGGCTAATTTCACTCAGCATAATGTCCTCAAGCTTCATCCATGTTGTTACATCTTCATGACTTTATTCTGTCTTACGGCTGTGTAATACCGCATTGAATGTATATACCCCAGCTTGTTTAGACATTGGTCAATTGATGGACATTTGGTCTGTTTTCACCTCTTGGCAATTATGAATAATGCTGCTATAAACATTGGTGTACAAATGTCTGTATGTGTCCTTGCCTTCAGTTCCTCTGACTATGTATCTAGGAATGGGATTGCTGGATCATATGATAATTCTAAAATGAACTTCCTGAGGAAATGCCAAGCTGCCTTCCAGAGCGGTTGTAGCAGTTTACATTCCCACTGTGGTAGTTAGGTTCAGGTGTCAACTTGACCAGGGGAAGATGCTAGTTCTATTGCTGTGGACATGAGCCAATGGCATGTGAAGCACATCTGTTGCTGATTACACCTACAGTTAACTAGGAGGTGTGCCTGCTGCAATGAATGATGTTTGATTTTATTGGCGGGAAGCTTAAATGAGAGATCTCAAAACAGCATAGCCCAGCAGCTCAGCATAACTCATCTCAGCACTCGCAACTCAGCCCAGGCCTTTGGAGATGCAGAAAGGAATCACTCTGGAGAAAGTTGTTGGAACCCAGAGGCCTGGAAAGAAGGCCAGCAGAGATTGCCCTGTGCCTTCACATGTAAGAAAGAGCCTCAGTTGAAAGTTAGCTGCCTTTCCTCTGAAGAACCATGGATGTTTAACTAAATAAATCCCCTTTTATGAAAAGCCAACCCGTCTCTGATGTGTTGCATTCCGGCAGCTAGCAAACTAGAATACCCACCAACAGTTCATAAGTGTGCCTCTTTCTCCACATCATCTCCAGTACTGATCAATTTCTATTATTTTGATATTGGCCATTCTAGTGGGTGTCAGATGCTATCTCATTGTGGCTTTGATTTGCATTTCTCTAATATCCAGTGAAGTTGAGCATCTTTTCATGTGCCTTTTAGCCATTTGTTTTTCATCTTCTGAGACGTGTTTGTTCATGTCTTTTGCCCATTTTTAAATTGGGTTGATTGTCTTTTGTTATTGAGTTGAAGAATTTCTTTAGGATGCTCCACCCCATCTGATATGTCATTTCCAAATGTTCTTTCCCATTGCATAGGCTGTCATTTTATTTTCCTGACAAAATTACTTGATGCACAACATGTTTAATTTTGAGATCTCATTTATATATTTCTTTTTCAGTGCTTGTGCTTTGGGTATAAGGTCTAAGAGACTGTCTCCTATTACAAGATTTATAAGCTATTTCCATAACATTGTCTTCTAAAGGTTTTATGGTCTTATCTCTAACGTGTAGGTCTTTAATCCATTTTGAGTTTTTTTTAAATAAGGTGTGCGATATGGGTCTTCTTTCATTTGTTTGCATATGAATATCCAGTTCTCCAGGCACCATTTAGCAAAGAGGCTGCTCTGTCCCAGGTGCGTTGGGTTGACTGCCTTATCAAAGATCATTTGTCCGTAGAAACAGGGTCTATTTCTGAACATTCAATTGGTCAGTATATCTATCTTTATGCCGGTAGCATGCAGTTTTGACCACTGTAGCTTTGTAATATGCTTTAAAGTCAGGTAGTGTGAGAATTCCCACCTTATTTTTCTTTCTCAAGATATTTTTAGCCATTCAGAGCAGCTTGCCCTTACAAATAAATTTTGTTATTAGTGTTTCTACTTCTTGAAAGTAAGTTGTTGGGATTTTAATTGGTATTGTATAGAATCTATAAATCAATTTGGGTAGAATTGACATCTTAATTATGTTTAGTTCCAGTCCATGAACATGGCATGCCCTTCCGTTTATTTCTGTATTCCATGATTTTTATTAGCAGTTGCTTACAGTGTTCTGTGTATAAGTGTTTTGTATCCTTAATTTTATTCCAGGATATTTGATTCTTTTGGTTGCTATTTTAAATTGATTTTTTCTTGATTGCCTCCTCAGATTGCTCATCGCTGGTGTATAGGAACTCTACGGATTTTTTGCATGTTGATTTTGTACCCTGCCACTTTGCTATACTCATTTATTAGCTCTAGAAGCTTTGCTGAAGATTTTTTGGGATTTTTCACAGATAGTATCATGTTATTTGCAAACAGTGAGAATTCTTGTCTAATTGTTCTAGCTAGAAGTTCCACTATAATGTTGAATAACAATGGTGACAGTGGACATCCTTGTCTTATTGCTGATCTTAGAGGGAGAGCTTTCAGTCTTTCCCCATTGAGGATGATGTTAGCTGTGGGTTTTTCATATATTCCCTTCATCATGTGGAGGAAGTTCCCTTCTATTCCTATCCTTTGAAGTGTTTTCATCAAGAAAGGATGTTGACTTTTGCCAAATGCCTTGCTGCATCAGTTGAGATGATCATGGGTTTTTTTGATTTGTTGATATGGTAGCTTGCATTAATTGTTTTTGTTATGTTGAGCCAGGCTTGCATACTTGGAATAAATCCCATTTAGTCATGGTGTATAATTCTTCGAATATGCTACTGGATTCAATATGCAAGTATTTTAATGAGGATTTGCATCTATATTCATGAAAGAGGTTGGTCTGCAATTTTCTTTTCTTGTAGTATCTTTGTCTGGCTTTTGATATGAGGGTGATGTTGACTTCATAGAATGAGTTAGGTAGCCTTCCCTCCTCTTCAATTCTTTTGAAGAGTTTGAGCAGGGGTGGTACTAATTCTTTCTTGAACATAGGTATCAATAAAACAGAAATAATCAAAATGGTACAGTGGTTTTAGCATAAAAATGCCTTTTGTAGGTGAAGATGCTATTAATTCAGCAAATAGGTAGTCACACAAATTAGCATAAATTTCCAAAGTTATAATGTTTTTATAGTACCTCTAAAATTTATCAAACATTTTTGGGAAAAAAATTATAGTTAATTTAATTTCTTATAAGGGGTGATGAGAATTAATTGCAAAATCAATTTCACAACAGAATTCATTATAAACATATTGAATGAAAACAGTTTATTAAATGTCTAAAGATGAGGTACAGGTGAAAACTATGGTTCCTCTAAACAAGTGAATTCTATAGAGTCAGAAATAAAAAATCTTTTAAAATAATATTTAAGTATCATTGCAAAATACTAAGATGTTAATATTCTTTAAAACATTTCAAGCTTCTCATGTCCCCAATGTGGGTGTGTCTTTATATTTAAGATATTTCAATTAATGCCTTTATTTTTATTTTTATTGTTTTTGCATAGACAGGCACCAGGATTCAAAGCCAGGTCTCTGGCAACAATTAATGTCTTTTTGAAAGTGGAAATGGAATCATGTTCTTATAATGGAATGCAAGTAATAAAAACCTGTAGAACTGCTTTTTAAAAATAGTAATACAGGTGCTCTAGGAATACTGAATCAGCATCTTTGGAGGTTGTCCCGAGTCCATGAAATTATTTTGAACATTTATTTTCCTAAGAGGATTAGATAAAGAAATTCCTTTGAGAGTTGTCAGGGATATTTTGGATAACCTCTGAAGAACACACATATATAAAGAGGTCTGACATTCAGAGTCCTTCCAATGAAGTCATGTGGACAC
>PVIY010059134.1:0-12169 GCA_004026745.1 Myrmecophaga tridactyla | reverse complement strand
ATAAATACCCATTGTAAAAACCAACCCATTTCCAGTATATTGCTTTTCAGCAGCTTTAGTAAACCAAAAACCCAAGGCAAGTGTACAAAAATCAAATAATCACAGTAAACAAATAGAAAATGAAAATTCTAAAGTGATGCCACTTACAATAGCATGGAAAAAGTAAAATACCTATGAATAACAATAAGAAGAAAATGTGCAAGACCTCCGCATTGAAAATCACAAGCCATTCTTGAGAAATATTAAAAATATAGTAAAGAACATGGTACATTCCTAAATAAACAATATTGTACTTCTGTGGGAATGAATTTTAAAATGTTAAGTGGTGCTGAGTTAAGTGGCTATCCATTTGGAAAAAATATATCTTGACCTCTATGTCACATAACCTCCCTCCACCAACACATAGGTGCACACACAATCAATTCCAGATGGACTACAGCTCCAATTGTGAAAGGAAAGATGATAAAATTTTTAGAAGAAAGTGTTGGAAAACATCTTCATGACCATAAAGTAGGCAAAGATTTCTTAAATGAGACACAAAAGCACTAATGAAAATGGAAAAAAAGAGGATAATTTAGACTACATTAAAATAAGAACTTTCATTTATCGGAAGTCATGACTGAGAATGCAAAACAGCAACTCACAGAGGGGTAGTAAAAATGCAGAATTCATATAATCAAAAATAGATCTATATCAAAACTACATAGAAAACATCTATAAATCAATAGGAAAAAGTTACACCACTAATGGGAAAATGGGCATACAATATTTGAACAGACACCTCACAAAGGAGGATGCTCAAAGGGCCTGTAAACATAAGAAAGGGTGCTCAAGTTATTAATCATCAGGGAATCCAAATTAAAACAACAGCACAATCCTCTACAAACCCACCAGAATGGCTAAAATGGCAAGGTCCCAATGTATCAAATCTTGGCGATAAACAGTAATACCCAGTATTTGCATATACTTCTGCTGGTAGTGCAATTGGTACAACCACTTTAGAAAACTTTTGACAGTTTCTACTTGTTTTTGGTTTGCTAAAGCTGAAAAATTCACTATACCAGAAATGGGTTAGCTTTTACAATGGAGATTTATTAACTTCCAAGTTTATAGTTCTGAGGCTGTGAATCAAGGCATCAACAAGATGATATCTTCTGCCCGAAGACCAGCAACAGGTGAGCCTCACCTTCTCTGCCACAAGGCCAAGCTTCTGTGGGTCTTTCTCTTTAAACTTCTATTTTTTCCCTGTCTTTTATTCTCTTATAAAGGACCTCAGTAAGAGGATTAAGGCCCACCTTGAATGATGTGGGTCACATCTCCAAGGAAACAACCTAATCAAAATGTGCCACCTGCATTAGTTCTACACCCCCAGGAATGGGTTAAAAGAACATGATCTTTTCTAGGTACATACAGCTTCAAACTACCACACCACTAAATCTGAATATAGAGTTATCCGATGACCCAACAATTACATTTCTAGATGTAACGAACAGGAATGCAACATATATAATCACCAAATATTCTGCTAGAATGTGCATAGCAGCATTACTTGTAATAGCCCCAACTCATTACGACTCAAATGCCCACCAACAATGGAATGTATGTGAATTGTGGCATATTAGTATAATAAAATATAGTAACAAGAGTAAGTGATTGATAACTGCTTGCAACAGTATGAATCTCCCATATATAATGTTGAGTGAGAGTTGCCAGAAATAAAAGAGTATATGATGCAGTGTTCCATTTACATAATCCAAAGAAATAAGCAAAAATAATCTATTCTGCTCATTGTCAGGAGAGTGGTGATTCTTAAAGGATAATGAGTGAAAGGAAGGATGAGGTATCTTGTAAGTACTGGTAATATTCTGTTTCTGGTTACACAGATATGTTAATTTTTGTAAAAATTCATCAAGATTTACACTTGTGACATGAATAGTTTTTCTCCCTCTTTATTTGTCATAGATTCTTGCAATAATGACTCCCCAATCTGCTCACATCTCATTGTATCCATATTCTGGGTTAGACTCTTTCCCATTGTCTCTGGACTTGGCCGTATGATTTTCTTTGGCCAATGTGACAGTAACAAATGTGATGAAACAGGGGCCTGAAAAAATGCTTGTGCACTGGGACTTGCACTCTCTTGCTTTTTTGGAAATCCTTCCATCCAGGCCCAGGATGACCTGCAGGAGAATGAGGGACCACATGGACGAGACCCAGTTTCCCCAGGCCTCTTGTCCTTCCTGGTAAAGTGCCTTGGCATGTGAACATGTGGGCCAAGAACAAGTAAACAAACCCAAGCTCAGCTTGCCCAAGTTCTTTCCAGATTGCTGATCTGCATAATTTTGAGCTAATACCTTGTCGCTTAAAGTCAGTAGGTTTTGGGCTGTTTTTTTTTTTTAACTCAACAAAAGCCAACCAATAAAATATTTTACTTCAATGAAAACTGCTTTTTAGGAAAAAAAATTAAGTGTTGTTTTAGTTCCTAGTTCCCAGGCTACTGAAAACAGATACTATAAAATGGGTTCGTTCAAAAATTTATTTATTAGCTTCCAGTTTTGAGGCTGAGAAAAACACCCAAATCAAGGCATCATCAATGCAATACTTTCTTCCCAAAGGTCTGCAGCTGGCAATTCTAGGTTCCTCTGTCACATGGCAAGGCACATGGTGGCATCTACTGGTCTCTCCCTTCTCTTCTGGGGTTTGTTGCTTTCAGCTTCTTGCTCCAGTGGCTTTCTTTCTCTCTCAGTATTCTTTCAATTTACAAAGGACTTCAGCAAGAGGACTAGGTCCCATTCTGAACGAGGTGGGCCACACCTTAACTGAAGTAGCCTCACCAAAATGTCCTACTTATAATGGGTCCACACTTTCAGGAATGAATCAAGTTTATGAACATGCCTTTCTGTTGAAGCCTTAATCCCCAGTATCTCAGAATGACTTTATTTGGAAATCACAAATGGAATTAGACAAATTAAAATAAGATCATACTGGAATACGGTGAGCCCTCAATTCAGTATTGACTGGTGTCCTTGTAAGAAGAGGAAATGAGGACATAGACAGAAAGACAGATGGGAGGACACTATTTGACAACTGAGGTAAAGAAAGCCATGTGTTTTAGTTTGTCAAAGTTGGCAGAATGCAATATACCAGAAATGGAATGATTTTTATAAAGGAAATTTATTAAGTTACAAGTCTACAGTTCAGAGCCCATAAAAATGTCCAAACCAAGGCATCCAGAGACAGATACCTTGACTTAAGAAAAGGCTGATGATGTTCAGAGTTTCTCTGTCAGCTGGGAAGGCACATGAGAATGTCTGATAACCTTCTGTCCCGGCTTTTCCTTTCAAATGGCTTCCCCAGGGGTATCTTCTTTCTGCATTTCCAAAGGTCTCTCTCTGTGTCGGCTCTGTTGGCTTTTTCCAAAATGGCTCCTTCTTAAAAGACTCCAGTTAACAACCCCTCCTTGAATGGGTGGAGACACATCTCTATGGAAACCACTTAATCAAAAGGTCCCACCCACAATTGGGTGGGTCACATCTCCATGGAAACAACTTAATAAACAAAATCCCCCCCCAGCAATATTGAATCAAGATTAAAGAGCATGACTTTTCTGGGATACACAACATTTTCAAACCAGTACACCATGGGTGCTGGGAAGCCATCAACAGAAGCCAGGAGAGAGGCAAGGAGCAAACCTTTCTTACAGATTTAGAGGAAGTGTGGCCCTGCCAACACATTGATTTTGGACTTCTAGGCTCCAGAATTGTGAGACAATAAATTTCTGTTGTTTTAAGCCATCTAATTTGTGATATTTTGTTACAGCAGCCATACAAAACTAAGACATCAAATAATGGAAAGGGTGGCTTTCCTGAATAGAAAGTGGTCTGCATCTTCTACAATCATCTGTCTTATAATTGAACACTCTCCACGTGGTTACAGTACCTAGAAGCTATGCCTAAGATATTGGGAGAGACCTTGTGAGACAACTTTATTTACCTGAACACTGGATTTCCTGCTTTGAATCCTTAAAACTTGGCAAACTGCTGTCAAGAACATCTTGAAGTAAGGACCAAGTGATAGTGAGTCAATGGTTGAGTAACATAATGTTACTGAAAGTGTGATCAGCAGATTGGCACCAATCTGCAAATTGTTACTGGGTTGCTATGAGATAAGTACAGAAAATGACAGTATGAGTTTGGAACCTTTGGAGCCATTCAGTATTGCTAAGAAAAAATGTTATTGCATTTTGCAAATGTAGTGTTCCTTCACTTGAGATAGTTTGAGAAGCTCTCTGCAGCATCATACTTTGTCATTACCGCTGCAATAGACAATAGATTTTGTTTCTTCTCTTGGCTGCTTCCATTGAATTATATCTTCTCTTGGTATCTCTTCACCATTGTATTAGTTTGTTAAGCTGCTGGAATGCAATATACCAGAAACGGATCAACTTTTATAAAGGGGGTTTATTCAATTGCAACTTTACAGTTCTAAGGCTGAAAAATGTCCAAGGTAACCAACATGTGGTTACCTTCACTCAAGAAAGGGTGATGCCTTCTGGAACACCTCTGTCAGTTGGCAAGGCATGTGGCTGGCATCTGCTGATCCTGTCCTCCTGGGCTCCACTGCTTTCAGCCTCTGTTGCCTGTGGGAGTTCCTCATTTGGAGTCTGTGTGCCTTTACTTAGCTCCTCTGGGACACAACTTTGGGTCTGGCCTGCTTAGTATCTCACGGGAAGGCACATGGTGAAGTCTGCTGGGCCCTGCATTTCCAAACGTCTGGGTCTCATGTTGGCTCTAAAGCAGCTGTTCTCCAAGTGTCTGTGTTGGCCCTGAGTTTTTTCCAAACTGTTTCCTTTTTTAAAGGACTCCAGTAAACCAATCAAGACTCACCTTCAATGGGCGGAGTCACATCTCCATCTAATCAAAAGTTTACACTCCAAATTGGGCGAGTCACTTCTCTGTGGAGATAATCTAATTAAAAGTTTCTGCCCTACAGTATTGAATCAGGATTAAAAGAAACAGCTGCCACCACAAGATTAGATCAGAATTAAAACATGGCTTTTCTGGGGTACATAATAGCTTCAAACCAGCACAACCTCTCTAGACTTCTCTTATTATATTGATGGAATTGAAGACAAATAATAACATAAAAGGATATTAGTTGTTGTCTTCTTCTTCCTCTATTCCAGAGGTTTTCTATCTAGGATGCACAAAACAATATGTCATATTGATTGTATAAAGATTAAACACAATAAACAATCAAATAAAAAATAAGTTGATGGAAACAGATCATGTCAAGAGAAAAAAATCAAAGCAATCATTATTAGTATACTTAGAGAGCTAAGAAATGTATTATCTACAGAAAAGTACAGAATATCCCTCTATTTGGATTTGTTTCACTCTTTGCAATAAAGTTCTTTCTCTCCCAGTGTCACGGAATTGGTCATTGTGCACAGCAGGCAGTGAATCTGCATTTTGCCTCGCAACAGAATTCTCCATGGCTTCACTGTACATTGTCATAACAGTTTGGTCACTGAATATTGATCCCAAACTTGTGATATAACCATACTGAGAAAATAGGGGATTAAGAAGTGTGTGTGATTGGGATGATGGAGCAGGGGGAGAGTGGTGAAAGAAGAGTTAATCTTTATTTCTCATAGTAGGAAGTCAATATGACAATGTTCCAAAAGGAAAAATCAAGACTACCAGTAGAAGCTTTTGAATGGTGTGCACATCATACATATACAAGTGATTAATTAAAAAGATATTAAGATGAGCTGATTCATTAGAAAAGCCTGGCACCTCTTTAAAAACTCAGTAAATATTTGCTGAAAAATTGAACATGTGAAAAAATGAGCAATAACAACATAAGTCCTCAGAGGTTCTTCCAGATACGTGGAAGATTATCTTCGAGTTCCAAAAATTATACTATAACATTTGAAAATGGAAGCTGATAAAGGCTTTTAGGACCGCAAGACTGCCCAGTGTTAAGGTTTCCTACAGAATTTGTAGTCCATAAAATTTACATTTTTCATGGAAAACAGATAACCCATTGATAAAGGGTTATCTGTTTAGCAACTAAAATGGAAAGAGCTTATATACAGTTCAGAATGTACTCAGCCTGAAAACTGTGAAATTATTCCATTGCTGTTAATGGTTTAGGTTTGGTAAATTCCCAACAAATGCATGTCAGAGCTGGGGACAGTGATGAGATTAAAAGGAAGACGCCCACAGATAGTGTTACAGGGCATAGGATGTCTTTGATGCAAAATTTATGAAAACGCCCTCAGGGTGATAACAGGCATTGTTGCAGGCATTGAATTCCTAGGTTCATGGCCATGCCTTGAGAAAGAATTCCAGGACACAGCACAGACTAAGCAAGAAGGCAGAAAATACATTAAGTATACATGAAGAGAAAGAGCTTCTCTTGCAGGAAGATAGAGGCAAGAGGTATGCACTACGTGGGAAGGGTTTGCTTTTATAGACTTTTTGTTCCTTCTGTAATTTTTACTATTTTACTACCCTTCCCTTCTCCCTCCTTTGTGATGCTTAGGTTTGGATGACTCGTTCTTGCAGCGTCTGTGGCCCCAGGTGCTGTTTGTTCTTCTTGGAGATGTCTTTCTGCAGCTTCTTGGAATTTGTCCTTGGCTCATTAGCCAGCCACTGCCCTAATTCTATCTAACCCTGCCTCAATTTAACTCAGCAGAGGGACTGAGTTTCTAAGTTCTCTGGACCTCTTCACGGGATTGTATCACTGCTTCTGCTAAGTCTAACTGGAGAGAGGATTCTGCCCTTTCCTGATTTAAGGAGAGTCTTCATATTGTTAAGTCTTCCCTGTAGGGAAGAGAGAGATGTAACTATCACACAGTCAAATATAGAACATTTTCGTCGCCTATTCCCCTGGCCAAATTCCCTTGTGCCCTTTGCAATCATTCCAAACCCCCAATCCTCAGACCCAGGAAACCATGGCTCTGCTTTCAATTCATATATTTAAGTCGTGCCTGCTTTCAAATTTCATATAACTGGAATTATACAGTGTATCCTCTTTCATCTCTGGCTTCATAAGGCTCAGCACAATGTTTTTGAAACTCATTCATGTAGCTGCATGTTCAACATTTCCTTTTTACTGCTGAGTAGCATTCAGTGGTGTGGTTGAACCACACTTTGTTTATCCATTCACCTATCGATGGGCATTTGGGTAGTTTCTAGGTATAGGTGTTAATGCTACTGGAAATGCAATTGGTTGACTTTTAGAAAGTGAATTTATTAAGTTACAGGTTTACAGTTCTAAGGCCATAAAAATGTCCAAAGGCATCCAGAGAAAGATACCTTGACTCAAGAAAAGGCTGATGACGTTCAGGGTTTCTCTGTCAGCTGAGAAGGCATATGATGCTATCTGATAGCTTTCTCTCCTGGCTTCTTGTTTCAGATAACTTCCCCAGGGGCATTTTCTTTCTGCATCTCCAAACATCTCTGACTGTGTCAGCTCTCTCTGTCAGCACTCTAAGTATCTCCAAATGTCTGCATCTCCGTAGGCTCTGGGCTGGCTCTCTCAGCTCCTGGTGTCTCCTGGAGCTTCTGCATTTCCAAACATCTGTATTTGCATCTGCATCTGAGTTTTTCCAAATGTCTCCCCTTTTAAAGGACTCCAGTAAATTAATCAAGACCCATCTTGAATTGGCAGAATCACATGTCCATCTAATCAAAAGGTCACACCCACAAGTGGGTGTGTTATGTCTCCATGGAAACAATCCAATCAAAACATTTCCACCCTCCAAAATTGAATCAGGGTTAAAAGAAACATGGCTGCCCCACAAGACTGGATCAGGAAAAAGACATGGCTTTTCTGGGGTACATAACAACTTCAAACCAGCACACTAGGTTTTGTCTATATTTGAATAAAGCTGCTATGAAAGTTTGTGTACAAATTTTTCAGGAAACATGTTTATTTTCTCTTGGTTAAATACCTGGGGATGGAATTGTGAGGTTATACGATAAATACATGCTTAAATCAGGGGTTGGCAAAATCTTCTTGTAAGGGCCAAAAAGGAAATATTTTAGGCTTTGCAGTTCAAAGTCACTGTTGCGACTACTCAATTGAATACATAATTGAATTAGAGTGGCTGTGTTCCAATAAAAATTTACTTACAAAAACAGGTAATGGACCAAATTTGGCCCCTAGGCCATAGTTTACTAAATCCTGGCTTAAATCAAGATTGCAAAGATTCACGTCTATGTTTTCTTTTAGAGATTTTTCTAGCTCTCACTTTTATGTTTAGATCAGATCAACATTGAGTTAATTTTTATTTAAGGTGTGACGTCAGAATCAAAGTTCATATTTTGTTCACACTGTTTTTCTAGTTGTGTCAGTACCATTTGTTTCAGACTATCTATTCTTTCACCCCTCTGAACTACTCTGGTAACTTGATCAAACAGCAATTGACCATATATGTATAGATCTATTTCTGGACTCCCTATTTATTTCTATTGATCTGCATATCATTCCTCATTCCAACATCACTTCATCTTGATTACTGTGGATATACAATAGGTCTTGCTATCAGAGAGAATAAATCCTCCAACTTTGTTCTTTTTCAAAATTGTTTTGACTATTTTAGTCTTTCTTCTATAGAAATTATAAATTTTATAAATCATCACTTTATAAAAAAACACTGTCATAATTTTGATTTTGATTATATTAAATCTATAGACAAATATGGTGAAAACTGTCATCTCAGCAATATTGAATCTCCCAATCTATGAAGAGTTGACACTCTCACATGTTATTTATTATGTATTTACCATATATATATATACTTTGTATTAAAATACTTATAGTAATCATCTGAGTGCTGAGTGTTTTGTTCTTTTTACCAAGAACCTCCTTGCTCAGTAGGGCCTGGCCAGTGGAAAGTCAGTTGACTTCACTCTATCAGACTTTTTCACTGGAAGAGAGAAAACGGTAGAAGAAGATATTCCAACGGGCCAATAGGAAGCTCCCACCATCTGTTAAGAAGATTTTCTGGCCATTTACAGGCCTGTGTATTTAATGTGAAAAAGCTGCTCCCCGAAACCTTTTAAATTAAAACTTTTGCTCTCTAGGCCTTTTAGATATAAAGCATTTGCTGCATATGATAAAACAGTTAGCATACAGCACCTCTTGTAAATGCCCATTTGTTTTTAAAAACCATAGCAAACAAATGTTTTCTGGGAACAACTTTTTGAGGTGGAATTGTTCGGCCACTTCTAGAAGTGACACCAGGAGTGATACGCTCAGATTTTTAGAAAGAAGGGGAGTTTTTTAGGCCAGACTGATTATATTTATAAGATACTTTCATATTATAACCATTGCTCAGTGTGTTTATTTTATTCCTCACTACTGCATATAAAGTTGACAATGTTAAGTATTTTTTTGAGATGTTGCATCCCACTGAACCAGCATCAGGACTAGCCCTAAAAGATGAAATAAGGGAAGACCCAGCTGGGATTGCCCTAATGGGGCCAGTTGAGATTTCAGAGAAAGAGATACTAAAATCCAGGGTGACCAGTCTAAAAGCATTTGTTAGGGGAACTTATGTACAGGAAGCTGCAGCTCTGTTGTGATGGTCAGTGAGACAGCAATACGTTTACCCAAGTAGGACTGTTCCTAGCAATCTGTGGATTATCTATGGCTGAGGAATAAAGTTGGCTAAGTACCAGGGGCTTGCAAATATGGGTGGGAAAACATCTTGGTACATGCTCTTTTTTCAGGACAAGATGTGCTCAGGGCAGGCTGTGCTTGGGTGACAGCAGCCCAAACTCGGCACTTGGCGTGCTTCCAGAGGGTTATGGGAATGTATGTCTGAGGAGGATGGTAGAGGCCAACACCGGTGAATCACCTCGGGATAAGGAGAAAACACCTTCTTTATCCAGCAGCCTCTTTCTCCCTTGTCCAGGACAACACATCTCAAAATCCCAGCACTGGGGGAGAGCTGCCTCTGCTGGAGGTCCAGGGCCCGAGGAGCGAGTGACACAATGGGATGTCTCCATCCTTTCCAGACTTTCTCAAGTTGAACAGGGTCAAGGTTCATATTTTACTGATCCCACCCGATTTATTAAAGAATTCCAACAGCTTACTGTGTCCTGTGACCACTGCTGGTGAGCACGCTATGCCGTTCTCTCCACCTGCCTCACTCCCGACGAGAAGCCCCGCGTCTGGCTGGCGGCCCCAGCACACCTGATGCCATGAGCAGACTCGACCCTCCTAACCACCCCGAGGGGCCACCAAAGCGCCCCGGGAGGAACCCAGCTGGGGTTATCAGGGTGGGGAACCTGGCCGACCATCTTGCAACCTTATAATAACTTGCCTCCTTGCAGGACTGCAGGGGACCACACACAAAGCAGTTAATTATGAAAAATTAAAAGAAGTTTCTCAAAAAGGTGATGAAAATCCCGCAACTTTCCTGGCTAGACTCAAGAAAGCCCTGGAACGCTATACTAATCTCAGCCCAGACTCCCCTGAAGGCACTTTACTCCCCCATATGCATTTTATTTCCCAGTCAGCCCGGAAATTCATCAGAAACTCCCACGGTCATGAGCAGGACTCCAAACTGCCCAAAGCCACCTAAATCTAGGCTTTAAAGTCTTCAACAATAGAGACCTAGAAAAAGCCCAGGAGGAAAAATTTAGGGCAGAAATCCAAGCTGAATCCCCAGCTCAGGCTTACTAACTCCTGGCTTCTGCAGGGAAAACAAAACAAAACAAAACAAAACCGAAAAAAACCCAAGGCTCTTCTAAACTTAAAGGAAAAGCCCCCTGGGAACCTATCATCGATGTGGAGAGTTGGGACACTGGAAGCAGGGGTGCCCCCAAAGACCAAAGGAGCCCTGAAGATGGAGAGAGCTTCTAGGGCCCTGTCCACGAGGCGGGAAGGTGGGACGCTGGGCCCGAGGGCGCGTCAGGCCCCCAAGGTGGAGCGAAGCCTCTAGAAAACCCTACTGCCCCCCCGCCCCCCACCAGGACTGCAGGGACCTTGGGCCAATGGCTCGCTGGATCTCACCAAAGAATATCAAAATCAGGCAGGCCATGGTGGCTCAGCAGGCAGAGTTCCTGCCTGCCATGCCGGGGACCTGGGTTCGATTCCTGGTGCCTGCCCATGCGGAAAATAAAAGAAAAAAAAAAGAATATCAAAATCATGAAGCCTCAGGTGTCTCTAAATGTGGTGGGTAAGAGCATTAGTTTTTAAAATTAATACGGGAGCCACATATTCAGTCTTAACCTCTCACTCCGGCCATCTTTTCTCTAAAACCTGTCCCTTAGTGGGAGGAGATGGGAAGTCTCGGGCTCGAGTCTTCACCCACCTGTCCCCACTGCCACTGTGTCCTGGGACACTGCCAGCAAGGGAAAAACTGAAGGCGCTGGGTGCTCAAGTCCAAATAATACGTTGTCTGCCAAAGCAGAACGTCCCATTAAAAAAAAGTTATAGCAGTAAATATGGTGCTAACTGAAATTAAAAGCACACTAGAGTTCCTCCCCTCATAGTTAAAAAGTCAGGTGGACTTAAAGTGCGGGGAAACACACTTGCTTGGAAAAGCAGTTCCTGTCCTTCCTATTGTGATTCAATCCAAGGAGACCTACCTTTGGTGGGTGGGAGTTGGGGGGACAGTGTCCCCTGAAGCAGAAGGACATCAAAGGTATTCCACTTCTTAACCCCAAATTCCTGAAAGCAGGACTCCTCATCTCCTGCAGGTCCTGCCATTCTGCCCCTTAGAAAGCTTCTACAGCTCAGTGCAAAATGTTAAGGCCGTGACCCAATTTGTCATTCCTCTCCATTCTAATGCGTTTCACCTTCTAAAGCTCAAATTGCCTTACAAAGGTTTTTCACCTTAAATTTATCCTCACCCCAGGAAAGTGCTCTTTGTCTGAAAAAAATCAGACTATACTCTCAGTACCACCCACTGAGATATAAACCCAAACCACAACATTAAAAAATAAGCTTTAAAGGGCAGCAAGGAAGTGACAAATAGCAAAACTGTTAGTGTTTCAAAATGCTAATTAAATATATTCCGACAAGTTTTATTTTGATGGTGATTATATGTTGTGAGATGTTTGCTTGAAAACATTTTCCGAAATTATTTTAATAACTTAAGTATGAAAGATATAAAGTATGTGGTTTTTTTTTAAAGGAAAAAGAG
>PVIY010059133.1:0-12152 GCA_004026745.1 Myrmecophaga tridactyla | reverse complement strand
AACAACAAACATTCTAAACTTATGATCATTCCATTCTACATATATAATCAGTAGTTCACAATATCATCACATAGTTGCATATTCATCATCATGATAATTTCTTGGAACACTTGCATCTATTCAGAAAAAGAAATAAAACAAAACAGAAAAAAAATTCATACATACCATACCCCTTACCCCTCCCTTTCATTGATCACTAGCATTTCAATCTAAATTTATTTTAACATTTATTCCTCCATTATTTATTTTTATTCCATATGTTCTACTCATCTGTTGATAAGGTAGATAAAAGGAGCATCAGACACAAGGTTTTCACAATCACACTGTCACACTGTGAAAGCTATATCATTATATGATCATCTTCAAGAAACATGGCTACTGGAACACAGCTCTACATTTTCAGGCAGTTCCCTTCAGCCTTTCCATTACATCTTGAATAACAAGGTGATATCTACTTAATGCATGAGAATAACCTCCAGGATAACCTCTGAACTCTGTTTGGAATCTCTCAGCCATTGACACTTTACTTTGTTTCATTTCACTCTTCCCCCTTTTGGTCAAGAAGGTTTTCTCAATCCCTTGATGCTGAGTCTCAGCTCATTCTAGGATTTCTGTCCCACATTACCAGGAAGGTCCACACCCCTGGCAGTCATGTCCCATGAAGGCAGGAGATGGGCAGTGAGTTTGCTTGCTGTGTTGGCTGGAGAGAGAGAGGCCACATCTGAGCAACAAAAGAGGTTCTCTAGGGGGTGACTCTTAGTCCTAATTTTAAGTAGGCTTGACCTATCCTTTGTGGGGTTAAGTTTCATATGAACAAACCACAAGATTGGGGCTCAGCCTGTTGCTTTTGTTGCCCCCATTGCTTGTGAGAATATCAAGAATTCAACTTGGGGAGGTTGAATTTTCCCCTGAGAAAGAGAGAATCTTGAAAGGAAAAAGAGAAAAGCAATCCATCACGTACAAGGTAAGCCCAATAAGACAATGTGTAGATTTCTCAGGAGAAACCATGGAGGCAAGAAGACAGTGGGATGATATATTTAAATCACTAAAAGAGAAAAACTGCCAACCAAGAATTCTATATCCAGCAAAATTGTTCCTCAAAAATGCGGGGGAAATTAAAACATTTTCAGACAAAAAAAATCACTGAGAGAATTTGTGACAAAGAGACCAGCTCTGCAAGAAATACTAAAGGGAGCACTTGAGACAGATACAAAGAGACAGAAGAGGGAGGTGTGGAGAAGAGTGCAGAAAGGAAGACTATGAGTAAAGGTAACAAGAAGGAATATTAGATATGACATATAAAATCCAAAAGGCAAAATGGTAGAAGAAAGTACTACCTGTACAGTAATAACACTAAATGTTAATGGATTAAACTCCCCAATCAAAAGACATGGACTGGCAGAATGGATTAAAAAACAGGACCCATCTATTTGCTGTCTACAGGAAGCACATCATAGACCCAGGGATAAAGTAGGTTGAAAGTGAAAGGTTGAGAAAAGATATTTTATGCAAATAATCAGAAAGAGCAGGAGTAGCTATACTAATATCCAACAAATTAGACTTCAAATGTAAAACAGTTAAAAGAGACAAAGAAGGACATTATGTATTAATAAAAGGAACAATTCAGCAAGGAGACATAACAATCACAAATATTTATGCACTGAGCCAGAATGCTCCAAAATACATGAGGCAAACACTGAAAAGAGAAATAGACACATCGACCCTAATAGTTGGAGACTTCAATTCCCCACTCTCATCAATGGACAGAACATCTAGACAGAGGATCAATAAAGAAACAGAGAATTTGAATAATACAATAAATGAGCTAGACTTAACAGATATATATAGAACATTACACCCCACAACAGCAGGACACGCCTTTTTCTCAAGTGTTCATGGATCATTCTCAAGCATAGACCATATGGTGGGTCACAAAGCAAGTCTCAATAAATTTAAAAAGATTGAAAGTATACAAAGCACTTTCTCAGATCATAAAGGAATGAAGTTGGAAATCAATAATAGACAGAGTGCCAGAAAATTCACAAATATATGGAGGCTCAGCAACACACTCTTAAACAACCAGTGGGTCAAGGAAGAAATTACAAGAGAAATCAGTAAATATCTCGAGGCAAATGAAAATGAAAACACAACATATCAAACTTTATGGGATGCAGTAAAGGCAGTGCTAAGTGGAAAACTTACTGCCCTAAATGCCTATATCAAAAAAGAGGAAAGGGCAAAAATCGAAGAATTAACTGTCCACTTGGAAGAACTAGAGAAAGAACAGCAAACTAACCCCAAAGCAAGCAAAAGGGGTTATTTGCTGACATGACACTTGAAATGAGTCAGGCTGAGGAGCAGAAAGAAAAAAGAAATATTACAGGCAAAAACGGCCTGTAATGGTTTGAAGCTGTTATGTACCTTAGACAAAGTTATGTTCTTTTTAATCCATTCCTGTGAATGCACACCAATTGTGGGAGGGAACATTTGGTAAGGTTATTTCAACTGAGATGTGACCCATCTCATTCAAGGTGGGTCTTAATCCTTTTACTGGAGACCTTTATGAGAGGATATAGGACAGAAAAGCCAAGAGAGCCTGGAGAGACACTCTAGAGAAGCTGAGACAAGGACACACCCACAGAAGCTGACAGAGACTCTGAAGCTAGAAGCTGAAGCAATGAGACATGGGAGAAAAGGACCAGCAGACACTGGCCATGTGCCTTCCCATGTGACAGAGGTGTCCCAGTTGCCAGTAGTCTTTCTTTAGAGAAGGGATCCTCCTGATGATGCCTTAATTTGGACATTTTCATGGCCTTAGAATTGTAACTTGTAAGAAAATAAAGCCAGTCCATTTCTGATATATTGCATTTTGGTAGATTTAGCAAACTGAAATATAGCCTAGACACCTCTGGGCCACCATCAAGTGCACCAATATATGAGTTATGAGAGTTCCACAAGGAGAAGAAAAGAGAAAGGGCCAGAAGGAATAGTGAAAGAAATAATGACAGCAAACTTCCTAAACTCAGCAAAAGATATGAATATGCATATCCAAGAAGCTCAAGATAAACATGAAGAAAAATACATGTCATATATTGATCACACACTATCAAATGTAAAAGATAAGAAGAGAGATATGAAAGCTGTAACAGAAAATCAACATGTTACAAACAAGAGAATCCCAATAAATACTGACTGCGAATTTCTTATTAGAAACCATGGAGACAAGAAGGCAGTAGGTTGAAATATTTTAAATGCTGAAGGAAAACAACTGCTTTATATAAAATATAAAACGATTTTATATCTGGCAAAACACTCTTTCAAAAATGTGGGAGAGATTAAGACATTCTCAGATAAACAAATGCTGAGGGAATCCATTACCACTAAACTTGCGTTACAACGTTAAAGGGAGTTATTCAGACTGAAAAGAAAGGGGACTGGACAATGGTTCAAAGCAGCATAAAGAAATAAAGACCTGTGATAAAGGTAACCATTTAGATAATTATAAATAACAGTATTATTGTATTATGTGCTATATAACTCCAAATCTTACTTCATACAGGTGCTAAAATGCAAAAGCATATAAAGTAATGTTAGAGGCAGGAAAATATGGCAGCATAATGAGGTGTGGAATTTAATTAGTCCTCTACAGCAGCTAGTAAATAAAAAGGGACCATATGGAACAACTGTTTTGGAACTTCAGTGACAGGACACACATTGTAAAACAGTCTGGAATGGGTGGAACAGCCAAAATTGCACAAAGAATTTAAATCTCCCAAGCCGCAGAGGCTGGCACCCTTCTCCCACAGGCATGACAGGCTGGTTTCCTGAAGGAAAAAGAAACAAACACTACTAGGAACAAGGACGGTAGCTAACCAAGCTCCAACTGTGGAATTAATGAACAAATTCAGACTGCTGAAATCAAGCCCTGAGCACAGATAAACCTGGAAAAAGCACTACAGGAATGGGGAGTTTTCACTCAGCAGAGAGGTGATGGGGCTGATGGAAAACAATAACAACAGAGGCTTTTTGAGTTGGATGAGCACAAAGTATTTGTTTGAGAAGCAGGGTTCCAAACAGTATGTATTACTTAGGGTTCTCTAGAGAAACAGAATCAACAGGAAACACTCACAAATACAAAATTTATAAAAGTATCTCATGTAACCGTGGGAACACACAGTCCAAAATCTGCAGGGAAGGCTGTGAAGTCGACGATTCCGATGGAGGGTCTGAACGAACTCCACAGGAGAGGCTCATCGGCCGGAGCAGGAGGAAGAACCTGTCTCTTCTGAATCCTCCTTAAAAGGCTTTCAGTGATTAGATTAAGCATCACTCATTGCAGAAGACACTCCCTTTGGCTGATTACAAATGGAATCATCTGTGGATGCAGCTGACATGATCATGATTCAATTCTATGAAATGTCCTCATTGCAACAAACAGGCCAACACTTGCCCAATCAGACAAACAGGTACCACCACTTGGCCAAGTTGACACATGAACCTGACCATGACACAGTATTACCTGGAAAAGGGCTGGGCCTCAAGAAAAGGGGGCACACAGATATGTGTACCAATTCTGGTTCTTGATTGGCAAACCCAGGGGGCAGGGAGTGAGCTCTAAAAAGGCTTTGTTTTTTCTCTTTTATTTTATTATTATTATTATTTTACCTCTTAACAGCTCATTAGATAGAACTGTGGGCATTCTCAGGCTTCAACACTGCCTCAGGAAAGGGCTGAATTAAGGCATATCTAAGAGACAAGTAACTAGTCAGGTGAATGGGGATAATTCCCTAAAGGGTGTATCTTTAAGTATTTTCTACTGGAAGCAAGAGAAGGTATCTCAGTCAAGCTCCAATTGTGGCTTTAATCCTGGAAGAGAGGAGGCAGGGCTGATAGAAAAAAAAGTGAAATAGAATAAAGACAGAGGATATGAGGGTCAGCCAAGCTCAAAGTACTGGAACCTTGGGGGGTGGGGACTGACTCTGAAAAGGAATTTTTTATTTTAACTATTCCATGTAGCTCATTAGAGAAAGCCATGGGCATTCTCAACTGTCAGCAGGACTCAGGCAAGGGCTGAATTAAGACAGGTCTGAGAGACAAACTAATAAGGCAATTTGGGGAGATAATTCCCTAAAGGGTGTATTTTCACCAAGAAAAGGGGAGCAGAAGCCAGCACAAGTAGTGACTCTCCTTCAGGGAATTCGGCACCAGGGGACGGAAACAGAAGAAAATAAGCCCAACTTCTATCTCAGCCTCTGTCTTAACTGTGCTCCTTGCAGGGAAAGGCTGGTGAAAATTAAAGGCATCACACACCACTTTACACTGTTGAGAAGCTGTGAGCTGGCCAGTGTGACCTGCTGGGCAGGATAGGAACATCAGAGTCCAGAGGCTTCATAGGAAAGTCTGACAACCTGCTGGGTCTCACTCTCAAGGAAACTTGATACTAATTACAGCCTCCTCCTGAGACCTGGGCTGTTTGGTCTGGGAAAATCTGCCTGGGGTCAATCATATCTAAGGAGACCCTTGTTCTGATTTGATAGCTGCCAGAATGCAATATACCAGAAATGGAATGGCTTTTAAAAAGGGGAATTAATAAGTTGCTAGTTTACAATTCTACGCCTGTGAGAATGTATAAATTAAAGTAAGTCTGTAAAAATGTCCAAACAAAGACACCAACAAGAGGTTAACTTCACTCAAGAAAGGCCAATGAAGTTCAGGGTTTCTCTGTCAACTGGAAAGGCACATGGCGAACACAGAGATGTCTGCTAGCTTTCTCTCCAGGCTTCTTGTTTCATGAAGCTCCCCAGGGAAGTATTCCTTCTTCATTTCCAAAGGTCTCTGACAGCATGGGCTCTCTGCTTCATGGCTCTTTCAAAAATGTGTGCTTCTTTTAAAGGATTCCAGTAAACTAATTAAGACCCAACTGAAATGGGCGGAGTCACATCCTCCTCTATTGAAAAGTTGGATGTGACACACAATTGGGTGCGCCCACCTCTATGGAGATAATCTAATTAAAATTTCCAACCTACATTATTGAATAGGTATTAAAAGAAACGGTTGCTCCCATAAGATTTGAAGAGGATTAAAACATGGCTTTTCTAGAGTAAATAAATCCTTTCAAACAAGCACAACCCTCCTCAAAAAAAAAAAAAAAAGTTCCATATAGGCTGGACAAGAATCAGAAAAACAAGAGCTGAAAAATTATGATCAGTTAAACTGAGGTCTAGAATAAGTTGAACTGAGTGCCAAAGAATAGATAGAGAAGAAAGCCAACCAACAAGAACACTGTATGTAGAATGAAAATGACCTCCAGAATGAACTAATCAAGGAACTCAGATGCCTAGATTCCAGGAAAAAAATATGAGACATTCTAGGAAAATGAAGATATGGCCCAGTCAAAGAAACAAACCAACATTTCAAAGGAGATACAGGAATTGAAACAACTAATTAGAGCTGTTCAGACATGTAAAATCACATTAAAAAAATCAAATCAATGAGTTGAGGGCAGATACAGTGAAAGAGCTGAAGAATATAAAGAAGACATTGGGTGAGCATAAAGAACTTGAAAGTTTGAAAAAAATGGCAGAATTTATGGAATGAAAGGCACAATAGAAGAGATAAAAAAAAAAAAACAATGGCAAATCTACAGCAGCAGATTTGAAAAGGCAGAAGAAAGGATTAGTGAACTAGAGAACAGGACATCTGAAATCCTACCCACAAAAGAACAGATAGGGAAAAGAATGGAAATATATGAGCAGGGTTTCAGGGAACTGAATGACAACATGAAGTACATCAATATATATGTGTTTATGGGTGTGTCAGAAGGCAAAGAGGAGGGAAAGGGGGAAGAAAGACTAATGAAGGAAATAATCACTGAAAATTTCTCATGTCTTATGAAAGGCTTAAAATTATACATCCAAGAAATGCAGCATACCCCAAACAGAAGAGATCTGAATAGACCTATGCCAACAATATTACTAATCAGATGGTGTGGTAGTTAGACTCAGTTGTCAACTTGGCCAGGTGAAGGCACCTAGTTCTGTTGCTGTGGACATGAGGTATGTGAACCTCATCTGTTGCTGATTACATCTGCAGTCGGCTAGGAGGTGTGCCTGCTGCAATGAATGACGTTTGACTTAATTGGCTGGTGCTTAAATGAGAGAGCACAACATAGCACATTCCAAGCAGCTTGGCATACCTCATCTCAGCACTCGCAGCTCAGCCCAGGCCTTTGGAGATGCAGAAAGGAATCACCCTGGGGAAAGTTGTTGGAACCCAGAGGCCTGGAGAGGAGGCCAGCAGAGATTGCCCTGTGCCTTCCCATGTAAGAAAGAGCCTCAGATGAAAGTTAGCTGCCTTTCCTCTGAAGAACTAACAAAATAAATCTCCTTTTACTAAAGGCCAATCTGTCTCTGGTGTGTTGCATTCTGGCAGCTAGCCAACTAGAACAGATGGTCAAATATCAAAGACAAAGTGAGAATTCTGAAAGCAGCAAGAGAAATGGAATCCCCCACATACAAGAGACTATGTGTGAATTTCTCAGCAGAAACCATAGAGGCAAGAAGGCAGTGGCATGATATATTTAAGATTTTGAAAGAGAAAAACTGCTGCCCAATAATTTTGTACATGGCAAAGCTGTCCTTAAAAAATGAGGGGGAGTTTTAAATATTTTCAGACAAATAGTCACTGAAAGAGTTTGTGAGTAAGAGACCAGCTATATATTTTAAAAAATTACAAGAAAGAAGCATACATTCTTAATATATGATAATTTTTGGATGCTCTGCCATAGGATTTTGCAGAGTAATCAAAAATAAAAAAAAGAGATCAGCTATACAAGAAATACTAAAGGGAACACTACTGGCAGATACGAAAAGATAGGAGAGAGAGGTGTGGAGAAGAGTGTAGAGATGAAGGCTATAAGTAAAGGTAAAAAGAGGGGAAAAAAAAGAGATCTGGTATATAAAATTCAAAAGACAAAATGGGAGAATAAAGTACTGCCTTTACAACAGTAAAATTAAATGTTAATTGGTTAAACTCTTCAATCAAGACATAGACTGGCAGAATGGATTAAAAAGCAGGATTCATCTATATGCTGTCTATGGGAGACTCATTTTAGACCCAAGGACAAAAAGAGATTGAAGGTGAAAGGTTGGGAAAAGATATTTCATACAAACAACAATCAGAAAAGAGAAGGTGGTAGCTATACTAATATCCAACAAATTAGACTTCAAGGGAAAACAATTAAAAGAGACAAGAAGGACACTATATATTAATAAAAGAAACAATTCATCAAGAAGATATAACAATCATAAATATTTATGCACTGAGCCATAGTTGCCTCAACATACATGAAGCAAACACTGACAACACTGAAGAGAGAAGTAGATACCTCTACAATAAGAGTTGGATACTTCAATACACTGCTCTCATCAATGAATAGAACATCTAGACAGATGATCAGTAAGGAAATAGAGATTTTGAATAATATGATAAATGAACTAGACTTAACAGACATTTACAGAACATTATACCCCACAGCAGCAGGATAAATATTTTTCTCAAGTGCTCATGGATCATTCTCAAGGATAGGCCATATGCTGGGTTGCAAAGTAAGTCTCAATAAATTTAAAAAGATTGAAATTATATGAAACACTTTCTTGGATTATAACGCAATGAAGTTAGAAATCAATAACAGGTAGAAGGCCAGAAAAGTCACAAATATATGGAGACTAAACAATGTACTCTCAAACAACCAGTGGGTCAAGGAAGAAATTAAAAGAGAAATCAGTAAATACCTCAATGAAAATGAAAACACAACATATCAAAACTTAAGGGATGCTGCAAAGGCAGTGCTAAGAGGGAAACATATTGCCCTTAATGCCTGTACTAAGCAGAAGAAAGAGCAAAAATGAAGGAATTAGCTGTTCACCTGGAAGAACCAGAGAAAGAACAAACTAACTCCAAAGCAAACAGAAAAAAAGAAATAATGAAGATTAGAACAGAAATAAATGAAACTGGGAACATGGAAACTATCAAGAAAATCAAAACCGATGATTTTTTTTGAGAAAATAAATAAAATCGATGGACCCTGAGCTAAGCTCGTGTGTGTGTGTGTGAGAGAGAGAGAGAGGGAGAGAGAGGGAGAGGGAGGGAGGGAGAGAGAGAGAGAGAGAGAGAGAGAGAGAGGATTGGGGTGGAGGGAAGGGAGGAGGGGAAAAGATAACGCAAATAAATAAAATCAGAAATGGGAGAGGGGACATACCTACTGATTCCACAAAAATAAAAGAGATTATGAGAGAATACAATAATCAACTATATACTAATAAACTACGTAACACAGATGAAATGGACAACTTCCTAGAAAAGCATGAACAACGAACATTGACTCAAGAAGAAATAGATAAGATCAACAAACCAGTCACAAATAACGAGACTGAATCAGTTATCAAGAAGCTTCCCTCAAAAAAGTCCAGGATCAGATGACTTCACATGTGAATTCTACCAAGCATTCAAGATAAAATTAGAACCAATCCTGTTCCAACTCTTCAAAAAAAACTGAAGAGGAGGGAAAGCTACCTAACTCATTCTATGATGCCAACATCACCCTAATACTAAAGCCAGACAAAGATACAAGACAAGAAAATTACAGACCAATCTCTTTAATGAATATAAATGCAAAAATCCTCAACAAAATACTTGCAAATTGAATCCAGCAGCACATTAAAATAATTATACACCATGGTCAAGTGGGATTTATTCCAAGTGTGCAAGGCTGATTCAATACAAGCAAATCAATTATATAATACACCACTAAATCAAAGCAAAAAAAAAAACACATGATCATCTTCACTGATGCAGAAAAGGCACTTGACAAAATTCAACATCCTTTCTTGATGAAAACACTTCCAAGGATAGGAATAGAAGGGAACTTCCTCAACATGATAAAGGGAATATATGAAAAACCCACAGCTAATGTCATACTCATGGGAAGACTGAAAGCTTTCCCTTGATCAGGAAACAAAGCTTGATCAGGAACAAGACAAGAATGCCCAATGTCACTATTATTATTCAACATTGTTCTGGAAGTTTTAGCTAGAACAGTTAGACAAGAAAAATAAGTACAAGCCATGCAAATTGGAAAGGAAGAAGTAAAACTCTATTTGCAGATGACACATACTATATGTCAAAAATTCTGAAAATTCTACAGCAAAGCTACTAGAGTTAATGAGTACAGCAAATGGCAGGGTATAAAATCAACACACCCAAATCAGTAGTGTTTCTATACACTAGTAATGAGTAATCTGAGGAGGAAGTTAAGAAAAAAATTCCATTTACAATTACAACCAAAGGAATCAAATATTTAGGAATAAATTTAACCAAGGATACAAAAGACCTGTACACAGAAAACTACAAGAAATTGCTAAAAGAAATCATGGAAGGCCCTCAGTCATGCTTCCCAGCTCTGAGAAAGTGCTAACCTGGCAGCTGGGTCACATTTGCTCCAACCTATGAAGGCATAATGTTGACCTACTGCCATAGCTCTGTGTATGTGCACAAAGGGCCCGGTGCCCTAGACCAGCATACGCCAGGGTTATGCCCTCCAGACCTATGCACCCACACAGCTACATCCCCCCTGGCTGCTGGACACCCACATTCACAAGCACCAGTGCAACAACCTGTACCTATACCTGTCCTGCAATGAATCACTGCACTGTTGTGCCCCACCACATACCCTGTACCCTGCTGCACAACCATCCTGCAAACACAAGGCTTTAGACTACTGAAAGAAATCAATTCCCAAAATAAATCAATCAAGATGTTTACAAGCCATGAAGACAGCAGAAGATCACTAAGCATAACACAATGCAGACAGATATAGCCTTGCCTAATGACGAAATTAAAACACCAGAGGAGACACAGACATTGGAACAACTAATCAAAGATGTTCATACAACTCTGCTTAATAAAATTAAGTGGGATAAGCAAGTGACATAAAGGAGATCAAGAAGGCAGTATAAGAGCATAAAGAGGAATCTGAAAGAATAAATACCAAAATAGTGGATATCACAGAGATTAAAGACTCTTCTGACCAAATAAAAAATATAGTAGAGGCACGCAACAGCAGATTTGAAGAGACAGAAGAAAGAATGAGTGATATAGAGGACAGGATAACTGATTTTGATCACATAAAACAGCAAATGGCAAAAAAGATGGAAAAATTTGAATGGGATCTCAGAGAAATGACTGACAAAACAAAGCACATAAATATAAGAATCATTGGTGCCCCAGAAAGAGAAGAGAGGAGTAAAGGGCTAGGAAGAGTACTTGAGGATATAATGGGGGAAAACATCCCAACCCATACAAAGGACATAAATATACAAATCAAAGAAGCCCAATGAACTCCAAAAGGAATAAATACAAATAGGCCTTTCCCAATACACGTACTAATCAGTCTGTCAAATATTGAAGAGAAGCAGAAAATTCTGAAAGTGGCAAGAGAAAAACAATCTACTACATAGAGTGATGCCCTGATTAATCCCAGAGTGATTTGAACAGTGAATAAAAAAAGTATTAGGCATTGCCCTAAATGCCTACATACAAAGGAAACCACATAAGACTGAGTTCAGACTACTCAACTAGCACCATGGAGGTGAGAAGGCAGTGGTATGATATATTTAAGATCCTGAAAGAGAAAGACTTTCAACCAAGAGTTCTGTACCCAGCCAAATTGTCCTTCAAAACTGAGGGAGAGATTAAAGTTTTCACAGAGAAAGAAGTCCTGAAAGAATCTGTCAACAAGAGACCAACCTTACAAGAAATACTAAAGGTTCTGCCAGCTGAAAAAAAGACAGGAGAGGGAGGTCTGGAGGAGGGCACAGAATTGAAGAGCACCAGTAAGGGTAACTTAAAGGATAAAAAGAGAAAGAGGGAAAATAATATAGAGATCTGACAAATAAAATAAAAAAAGATAAAATGGTGGAGTCAAGAAATGCCTTTTCAGTAACAACGTTGAATGTTAATGGACTAAATTTACCAATTAAAAGATACAGATTAGCAGAATGGATTAAGAAATATAATCCAACTATATGCTGCTTACAAGAGACTCATCTTAAACACAAGGATACAAACAGATTCAAAGTGAACGGATGGAAAAA
>PVIY010059132.1:0-12169 GCA_004026745.1 Myrmecophaga tridactyla | reverse complement strand
GAAATGGCTTGGAAGATTTATTTGGAGATTCCAGCCTGGGAGAGGAGTCCCTTGCAAACTCTTGACTCTACAACCATAAATCTTTTGGAGAAAGACAGACCACTTTGGGAGAGGGGACAAGGACACCCCCAAATTGCCCACCTCGCTATCATGGGGGTGCCTGGCAGGCCATCTCCTCCTGCCTGTCTCTGTGCTGCTAAGTGAATGAGAGAGTGTTGCTGTAATCTGGAAGTACGCTGGAACTGGTGTACAGGCACTCTCCAAATCCACCCTTGGTGACTCCGCAGACATTGGCAAATGCTACGAGTCAGGGCTTTTTTTCCCTCTGCCGAAAATCAGCTGTTAAACATTTACCGGCATACCACTGTGTATAAACAAGAGGAACCAGTCCACCTACCAGAGCGACCAAAGGCCTAGCATAAAATTGTGGGCAGATAAACAGACAAGGTTGACTTTTATTATGTAACTCTTCATTAACGCAAGCCCGATAGGAGAGTAACCTACAGTGACTCAGCACTTCGTTCCTTTAGCGAATATCCTTGCAACCCATAAAAACAACTTCCATTATTTCTTTTCTTTCCTGTATCCTAAAATAGAGGCTCCAGTTGCAGAGCTCCCCTTTTTACACATGCCACCTGCCTGATGGGCATGAAAAGTCCACGAAAGCGCCTGGTGTGACATTCGGGGCATGGCTGGCAGGCTGGTGGCAGCGGTGCGGGCTGGAGGCAGAGTTCTTTATCACAGGCCAGATTCTCACCACTCTTATTAAAACCTTCGAACCTCTCCTGCAGTGATAGCCCATCTGTGCACAGCCACGAGTTTAACCTCACAGTAAACTTTATAGAAACAGGGTCTTCGCGTATTTTTGCAATCACTCCACACATTCCCAAAACGCAAGCTGAGAGCCTCATGTCGCCATTCAGCCTCTTTTTCAGCAGAAAGACCGTGGCTTGTCTCGGGAAGTCCTATGTCTACAGATTCCAGCAAAGTGGATCTTCTAGTGCCAGTTTCGTTAATTCTGAAGACAGAACACGATGCCACCAGAGAGAGCGGAATGTGGAATATGAGGTTTACAGCCAGAAGACTTGGGTTCAAGGAAAAACTAATCTGTGGTGTAGAAGTCAGAAAGTGGCTGGGGGATTTGCTGGGAAAGACTGACAGGGGGCTTTATGGCCACGCTGGAAATTTCCTATATGCTTTTTGGGTGGTAGCTACACCATTCTGTCAAAAGTCATCAAACTGAGCACGGAAAGCCTGTGTGTAAACTCTGCCTCAATTCAAAGAAAGGGGAAGTTCCAGCACTGGGTCTGTCACTTGTTGGCCACTTGGCCAAGCTCTAGGCATCTTTCCTTCTCCATTACATGGAGGAACCACTGACACCTGCCCTGTGGGTTAGTGGACAGACAAATGAGATCACGTAAGCCAAAAGTGCCTTGATAAAGAGCCTTGAAAGATCAAAGGACTGCCACTGCTATTTCCATTCCTGCCTTCTGGAGCAGGTTGTGAGATGTCACAAATTTATGGGGTCTGAATTGCAACTTGGAGACAAGCATCTATCTATTTTAAGGAGACTCAAGATATCAAAATACAGCCAAAAGACAAATGGAATATGGATTTGCTGAGAGAGGGGGGTGGGCTGGGAACAGCTGGGGAGAAAGCTGTCAACCCTGCTAGGCAAGTGCCGAGAGGGAGTCACCGACTGTCTGTGAGAGAATCGTGACCAGGAAAAGCAGCAGAAGTTAAAAAAATAAATATAAAAATCACATCTTGCCAAACAAACTGAATCACGTTTGTGATGGAGTTGTCACTGAGTGGAGAAGGGGAAGAGAAGAAGGCGTGGGGTCCCGGGTGACTCAGCTGGACATGGCAGAGCCTGCCTGGGTCTCGGGCCTGTCTTGGGGGTGAAGGGAGAGTCTCCTTGTGGGGCGCCTGGGTTAGTTTTAGGGTGTTTTGGGTTTGAATGTAGCCCTTTCTCTGAAAAGTGATCTCAAACAACCTTAGCAATGGAATTGAGAGCACAACACAAATTTAGAAAGGAAAATCTTGCAGACAAGCCAAGCTGCCCTGAAAGGAAGTGGGAAGGCTGCTTCTGAGTCCGTCCTGGGACTCGGGGGTCATGGCAGGTGTCCAATCCCTGCCAGGCCTCTCAGTGATGCTGCTGGCAAAGCCCCTCCAATCTAGGGACTTCAGATTCACGGTGAGCGTCCCTTGGCAACAAATTCCTATAGGATGATCGAATGATATTGAAATCGAATTTTAAGTTAACCACCAAAAATAAAGTGGAAATAAGGGGAAGGATTTAACAGGAAGGAATCATCTAAAAGAGAAGCCTGATGTGTGAAACTTTGATTTTATCCTTGTTTAAAGAATTTTGGTGCTTTCTGCTAGCTATTTCTGCCAAGATATGCATTATGTTGAAAAAGAAAAGGAAATGCCACTCCACACGCCATGGCTATAAAAAGGCTGTTTAGAAGGGTCGGAATCCGCCAGTGCCCTCCCAAAGACCTGGGCCCTGAAATTAGGATCTTAAACTACCGAATCTGGGTGAGGGCAAAAGAAAAAACTTTAGCAAAAGCCACGTCTAAATGTACCTGAGTGCAATTTGTATTTTTCCATGATATTTTTGTTTTCTTTGGACATATCAGACTTCATGTATTAATTCCCTACCCTAAGAATCAGCCATATCAGAGGAAAGCAGGGGTCGGGAGGAGGGGCTGGGGGTGAGAAAGCAGGGATCCTTTCTGTGATCCCAGAATTTGAGAGAGGGAGCTGTCCTGGGTGCTGCCTCAGAGGTGGGCTTGAATCAAGATCTTGTCATGTTGGGAACTGAGGGACCTTGGTGGAGGGCCCTTCCCCACAGCCCTCCACTGGGTCTTGTGGATGTACCAAGCCCGCCTACCCTCCCCTGTCGCCCCACCCCCCTCCCCCCCGACCCTCACAGCCTCCGGTTTCCGGCTGGGCCACCCTGATCAGCAAACATGGAGCACCAGGCCGGGCCCCTTGCAGCCTGCTCTGGCCCGCCGGCTCCCCACTCCCCTTCTCCTAGGGCTTCTCCCTTGAGGGCTGTGACTCCCAGGGGCTTCCCCCTTCCTTCTCCCTGGCAGACCTGGGCTTGGCCCCAAGTCTGCGGTGTCCTGGGGGTCAGGCTGCCTGGGGGAGCAGGGCCAGGGCTGCTCGCCTCGCGGGCGCACGGGGTCCAGCTCCAGGAGGCTCCGCTTGTGCTGGCCTCTTCCGTTCCTTTCGGCATCCAAGCATCCTGTGCCAGTCCCTGGATTCCGGGGACAAAGCCAGAGGCCCTTCACAAAGCACCCCCTTTCGTGGAGGTCCCAACCTGCTGTGGCCTGCAGCCCACTCTGACCTCCCTGGGACGGGGATGGGGGGCCCGGCCTCAGCGCCCGGCAGGGCCTGTGGGAAGCAGGGCGGCCTCGGCCCCTTCGGGGTCTTCTCCGTGGGGTCACAGCCCTAATGCTGGGCGCTTCGAGGGGGTCAAGTGGACGCCAACACTGACAGGAAAGAGGCCCAAAGCGTTGGGGGTCCCAAACTGAAATGCCCCCGAGAGCCCAGGCGGCAAACATAAATGTGTGGTGGGCTCACGGGTTTACCTCCCAACGTGAAGGGGCACTCAACATTTTTTCTTGAAATCCACTTGGTCTACCTTCCAGAGAAACATTTTTTCTACTCTGAGACAAACAAGGCCACTGTTTGGATGGATGTGGCTGACTCGGGGCGAGGGCACAGGGAGCAGCGGGCAGTGGGGAAAGCTGATGGACAGATGCCCTGTGCCAAGGGGGGGCTTTGCCGCCAACTGCTGTGCACCATCCACGCCCCCTCCCAGGGCCTCGACGCCCCCACCCACAAGGGAGGGTGCCCGGGGTGAGGTGTTTTCAGGGCTCCTGACCTGGATCTGTCTTCCCCGCCCTGAAGCCGCGGATGCGACCCTTCCCCCCTTCCATGGGGGCTCTTGAGTCCCAACAGGGCCCCCTTCCATGGCGCTCCCCTCTGTGCTCTCCCAGCTGCACCCCCACCCCGCTTCAGGAACAGCTGTCTTCTTCAGGGGCTTCTCTGCACCCAGGCGCCCTTTTATCTAGGGTATGGGCAGATGAGTAAAACATATGGATTAAAAATAAATAAATAATAGGGGGAACAAATGTTAAAATTAAAAAACATATATATATTGGAAAAAAATATATAGTCAATATCCTCCTTTACACTTAACTCTGCTTTACCTTAGTCCTAACCAGCTTCATTCATAGCTCTAACTGAAGTCTGATCACCTTCCGGGGTCTTTAACAGTTGCTGGACGGAGTGATGCTGACTCATTACCCTGAGCCGCTGAACTCTAGCCCTGAGGTTCGCGTGTCACACAGATACCTGAAGTTCCAGGGAACGACCAGGTTATATACAAGGAGCCCAACATCTCAGAATTAAGAAATAACATTAAATGCCCTGCCTGTCATCACCCAAGATGTCAGCGGTGTGGAAGCCGAAGCAAGGCTGAGGTCTGTTCCAGAAACAGGACAGCCAATGCTGCGACTAGAGCTTGGGCTGCAGGAAATTATCGAGGCAAATTGATGAAACTGGAACATGAGTTACCTAAAGACACTTCTCGATGCTGCCTGTCCTGATTTTGCAGCTTGCGCTGTGGGTGTGTAGGAGGACACGCCTGTCCTTAGGAAATGCACATGGATGTGCTCAGGGATCGAAGAGCTCAGTATCAGCCTGCTCTGTGTTGGGTTGGAAAAGAGAGAATGAGAGGAAGGACAGAGCAAATGTGGCGGCGTTGGTGAGTCTTGCTAATGGTGTGTGGAAGGTTTGCTCTATTACCTTCAAATTTTTCTGCAGTTGGGCCCCCCAGAGGTTATCGGATGGGGGTGGGGTGGGGACCAGCGCCTACAGGGCAGGTCTTGAGAGGCCCAGCTCTCTCCTGTGCTGCTCCCAGGCTTCACTTCGGTGTCCAGACCTCTGTCCAAAATGGCACCCAAGGCCAGCACAGGCAAGCGCGCTGCCCTGTGATGGTAGAGAGCGGGGCTGGAGGGCCACGAAGATTTGGGCCACAAGGCAAAAAACAGCTGGTAGTTTGCCTCTGAAAGAAAATGAAACAAAACAGAAAACTCCAGGAGTCTGAATGGCCTGAACTGGATTTTATGTGCCACCGTCCTCCCAGTAGAAGGCCAGGCAGAACTTTGAGTGTCAGACACTTAAGACGTCTCAGGAGGGAGGAGCCATTCCCTAGTGGGAAATAGGGTACTTTTACCAGAAGAGGGGGGAAGGTGTGCTGACAAGAGGCCGCCACTGTGCCGACTCAAGGCTGTGCTGATGGAGGAAAGGAGCGCAGTGAAGCAGGGAGGGGACGCCTCACCCTTCCGTGGCGGGGTCGTGGCCAGGGCTGGAGAGCACTTTCAGAAGACGGACATTGCGTGGAGGTTGTTCAAAAAGAGCACGGAAGACGGTAAACGTCTGGGAAACGTGTCCTCACTAGTCTTCCAGGGCTTCCGAAACCAAGTCCCTCAGTCTGGGTGACTTAAAAAACAGAAGCATACAGAAGTCGGGAATCAAGTTGTGGGGGGCCGCTCCCCCTGAAGGCTCTCGGGAGGAGCCCTCCTTGCCTCCTCCTGGCCTCTGGTGGTCACTGGCCATCCTTGGTGTTCCTTGGCTGCAGACGTGTGGCTGCGTCTCTGCCTCTGTCCTCATGCGGTCCCCTCCCCGTGTCTCTGCGGGTCCTTGTGTGTCTTTCATAAAGACTCTTCCTGAGTTTGGGGCCCACACTCATCTTGGAGGGGCTCACCTCCACCCTCACCTAGCTCCACCTGCAAAGGCTCTCTTTCCAAATAAGGGCCCCATCTGGGATGCTGGGTGAACACAAGGGAAGTATTCAACCCGGCACAATGGCACCTAAGAAGGTGTGGAAATAATTGAGACTTTACTCGAAGAAGAGACGGCTGTGGGGCATTCAATGGCTATTCCCAGATACCTGACCATCTGGTATGGAGAATTGTTTTGTATTCTCTGGCTCCAAAGGGGACAACTAAAACCCTAAGCGATCTTTAAAGGGGAAAAGATTTCAGTTCAGTATATATAAGAAAGAGCTTCCCAAAATCAACTCCTGGAATTGGGATGAACTGCTTCATAAAGTAGGGAGCTTCCCTCCCCATCCCTGGGGAAGCAGCGAGTGCCCTTCTCAGCCTGGACTGCAGCACCAGGGTGTCATGGCCTATGGGAAGACTCTGATCTGAGAGCCCGTATGGCCAGACACGGGCCCCCTGTGGGCACAGGACGGGGTGATGGCTGAGAGGACAAGTGGGAGTAGCAGGATGAGTTCCCTCTCCACCCAGGCAGCACCAGCTGCCCCCCGGGGAGCCCTTCCGGTCCCAGCGGCGCTTCACCCAAGGCCCCTTTGGGACATCTTGCACCAACGTGCTTCCTCGTGCTTCCTCACTCAGCAGTGGTCAGCAGACGTGCCGCGAGGCGCCTGGGCCTCTCCTACTATTAGAACTAGAACAGCAGAGTTGGAAGGGGCTTTTGTGGTCAATGAGTTCACAATGTCTGAACATATCCCATGACATTCCTGACAGGTTGATATATATCCCTGGACTTGATCGCCTTCAGAGATGGGTCACTCACCACCTCTGAAGGTAGTCCACATGACCTTTGGGCACCCTTGGTTCCTAAAATTCTCTCTTACTTTTACGAAAAATTCTATAACTACCATTTAGTCACAGTTATCAAAATTTAAAATACATGTACCCTTTTACCAGCAAGTCTGACTCAAAAATTTATCCGACAGATATAGTTCCATATGGTCTCCAAGACGTGTGCATAATGATTCATTCCAGCAATAGAAATAATTTAAACATTTAACCAGGGGATTGATTAAACAAATGATGGAATGTCTGTACTATGGAATACGAGGCAATGGTTAAAGTAAACCATTCTTATGCACTGTCAGGGAACCATCTCAAATTCATTTTGAGTTTTAAAAAAAGAATTTAGCCCAATAATATCTACAGAATGATTCATTTTTAAGCAGTTTTATTTCCACACCATACAATGCTTCCAATGTGTACAGCCCATGGCTCTCAGTATAATCACAGAGTTGTGTTTTCATCACCACAATCAATTTTAGAACACTTTCATTGCAACAAAAAGAAAAATCCCATACTCCTTATGCCCCCCTATTATTAACACTTAGCATTGGTGTGGTACCTCTGTTACAACTGGTGGACAAATACTAGAATATTTCTGTTAACTTTAGCTCACAGTTTGCATTAGGTGTATTTTCTTCCTGTGTACCACCCTATGAGTAACGCCTTGTATTGGTGACGTATATTTGCTCCAGTTCATAGAAGAACATTCTTATATTTGTGCCATTAACCCCAGTCATCGCCCATTGCAGGGTTCACCATATTATACAGTCAAGTTTCATTCTTTAGCTTTCTTTTTTTGTGACACAAATGACCCTAAACGTCCCCTTTCAACCACAATCACACACCCGATTCGACACTGTTAATTACATTCATAGTAATGTCCTACTGTCAACTCTATCCATTTCCAAACATTTGCAATCAACTTTATTAAAAATTCTGCACAAATGAAGCATCAGCTTCCCATTCGCTGCCTCGTTCTATCTTCTGGTGACCTGTGTTTTAGATATTAACTCCATGAGTTTGCTCACAATATTTAGTTCATATTAGTGAGATCATGTCATTATCTGTCCTTTTGTGTCTGGCTTATTTCACTCAACATGATGTCCTCAGGCTTCTTCCATGGGGTCGCATGCATCAGGACTTCATTTCTTCTTACAGATGAATAGTATTCCATCCTATGCATCCATTCATATGATACATACATTTGTTTATCCGTTCACTTGGGTTGTTTCCATCTTTTGGCAATTGTGAATAATGCTGCTATGAACAACAGTGTGCAAATGTCTGTTTCTATACCTGCTTTCAGTTCTTCTGAGCACAGACCTAATAGTGGGATTGCCACATCATATGGCAGTTCTATACTTAGCTTTCTGAGGAACTGCCAAGCTATCTTCTACAGTGACTGCACCATTTTACATTCCCACCAACAGTGGATAAGTGTTCCTATTTCTCCACATCTTCTCCAACACTTGCAGATTTCTGTTTACTAGTAGCCATTCCAGTAGGGGTGAAATGATATCTCATTGTGGTTTCAATTTTTCCATTTCCTTAATAATTAGTGACATCGAGCATGTTTTCGTGTGCTTTTTACCCATTTGTACTTTTTCTTTGAAAAAATGTCTCTTAACCCATTTTTAAATTGGGTTGTTTATCTTTTTAGGTTGTGTTGTAGGATTTCTTTATATATTCTGGATGTTAAACCCTTACTGGATATGTGTTTTCCGAATATTTTCTCCTATTAAGCAGGTTGCCTTTTCACCTTTTTGACAAAATGCTTTGATGCACAAAAGTATTACATTTTGAAGATGTCTCATTTATCTGTTTTTTCCTTTGTTACTTATGCTTCAGGTGTAAAATCTAAGAAACACCACCTACCACAAGGTCTTCAAGATACTTCCCTACATTTTTTTCCTAGCAGTTTTATGATCCTGGCTCTATATTTTAGGTCTTTGATCCATTTTGAGTTAATTTTTGTATAAGGTGTGAGATAGGGGTCCTCTTTCATTCTTTTGGACATGAATATCCCGCTCCTAGCACAATTTGTTGAAGAAACTGTTCTATTCTGTACCAATTGAGTGGACTTGCAGCCTTGTCAAAAACCAATTGGCCATAAATGGACGGGTCTATTTCTGAACTCTCGATTCAGTTGCATTGATTAATATGTCTATCTTTATGCCAGTCCCATTCTGTTTGGACCACTGTAGCTATGTAAGTCTGGAAGTGTGAGTCCTCCAACTTTGTTTTCCTTTTTCAAAATGTTTTTGGATACTTGGGATCCCTTCCTGTTTTAGTTTGCAAAAGCTGCCGGAATGCAATATACCAGAGATGGAATGGCTTTTAAAAAGGGAATTCATTAAGTTGCAAGTTTACATTTCTAAGGCTGTGAAAATGTCCAAATTAAGGCATCACAGAAAAGATACCTTAACTCCAAAGAAATGGCTGATAAAGTTCAGGGTTTCTGTCTCAGCTGGGAGGGCACATGCTAGCTTTCTCTCCTCATTTCATAAAGCTTTCTGGTGGTATTTTCCTTCTGCTTGAAAGGTCTCTGGCTGTGTGGGCTCTGTTGGTTCTGGTGGCTCTAAAGGTTTTTCCAAAATGGTTCCCTCTTAAAGGGTTCCATAAGCAACCCCACCTTGAATGGGTGGAGACTTGTCTCCATGGAAACCACCTAATCGGAAGCTATCACCCATAATTGGATGGGTCACATCTCCATGGAAACAATAAAAAAGATCCCACCCTGCAATATTGAATGAGGATTAAAGGACATGGCTTTTCTGGGATTTGTGATAGCTTCAAACCGGTACACTTACCTTTCCAAATAAATGTGACAATTGACTTTTCCATTTCTTCAAAGTGGGCCATTGTAATTTTAATTGGGTTTGCATTGGATGAGATTCAGTTTTGTGATCGAAAAGGGGGCTGTACTTGAATCTCCATGTAGGTTTTGTCTGGAAAGACACTGGTAACATGGCTGCCTCTGGGGAGGGGAAGTGAGGTGCCCGGAGTCTGGGGCAGAGGGGAGAATCGTATGTAAATGCGCGTATGCACGAACATGTGCGTGTATGTGTGTATGTGCGTATCTCCCTTTTTTGCCTTTTGAATGTTGTACCCTGCGCATGCATCACTTAAAACAGTTCTTTAGAAATCTTCCCTCTTAAATCCTACCTCAAAAGCCGTGTAGACACCTCTAATCTCTTTCTGCAACTGTACGCCTCTGAAGGAGTCACCACAGTCTTTCTCCAGGAGGAACAAAGATGTTTTTTACACTCTTCCCGCCTGCCCAGCCCCCACACCCCCTGGCCATCCAGGCGGGCTGACCCATGAGGGCAGACACCTGTTGTCCCGCCCCTTCTAGGGCTGCAGGCAACCTCGCTGCACACACACCGAGACACAATGGAGGGGAATGCTTGGAGGCGAAGCCCTGCCCGGGGCAGCCTGGTCCAGGGCAGCTGGTGGGGTACATGGGGTGCCAGGCGCTGGGTGGGGGCAGGGGTGGAGGTAGAAGAAGCCAGGAAGGGATCGGAGCCGGAAAGCACTGGCCAGAGCCATGCAAGTGCAGTGCGGGGTCCTGACTCTTCTCCTGCAGCGTCCCCTGCGGGGACTGGCTGTTACGGGTGGAGTCTGTCCCCTGAGGACAGGGTCCAGTCCCGCCCCGGCCTGTGAATGTGCCCTGAGTTGGAGGTGGAGTCTTTGAGGATGTGATGAGTTAAGATGAAGCCAAACAGACTTGGGGTGGCCCTGACCCAATATGACTGGCATCATCGGAGGAGACACAGAGGGACAGATGGGGTGGGGGTGGGGGTACGCCATGCTGCGACGGAGGCAGAGAAGGCCCCGGGAGGCTGGCAAGTCACATCCAGAAGCCAGAGTGAGGCCCGGGACAGACTCGGCCCCGCCGGCCAGTGACGGGGACCACGGTGCCCCCAGCTCGAGCTGCCCGGGCACCTCAGCCCCGGGAGACCTAGCCGCCGGCTCACTGGGTAAAAGGAAAGGTCACAGTTCCTTAGACCTGCACGCTACTTTACCCTTTTCAAGGTTTTTTACAAACTGGCTTCATTTGTGACTCTGCAACCCTTCGGGCTGGGCCGTGGGGAACGACTTGGCCCCTCTGGGGACAAGCTCGTGCCCGCCACATGGGTGAAGGGCTCACGCAGCATCTCTGACTCCTTTCGGGGTCGCCTTTGCAGCCCCCCCAAATAAGCTAGCAAAACAAAACCCAAGCCAAGAAAGACCCTTCGCTAAATTGTTCCACGTCTTAAAATTTTTAAAGATTGGAAACCCTTTTTCCGTGGAAATCGATGAAAGAAACTGGACTGGGGCCTCTGGATAAAGGCACAGATGAGACCCCAAGGCTGCTTCTGGGCTGCGGCTGGGAAGAGAAGGGGCTGGGGTAGGAGAGTGGGAGCCTCTTCTTTACCCCTTCCCACTCCCCAGACCTGCTGCCACCACCAAGGGGCCAAGAGACCAGAGAGACTTTCTACTTTGGGAAAGAGCTGTCCCCTCCCTACGGCTGAGAAGGAAGAACCCAGGAAATCCCAAGGGCCAGGTGTTGGGGTCCGGGCCTTAATTAGGGGATCCCTCCCCTGCAGGAGCTAAGCCCAGAGGGGTGGCCGAGAGTTGTGGGAGAGGGAGGCAGAGAGGGGCCTTGGCACGGGGCCACAGCATGCAGATGTCCAGGCACCCCCCAGGCCCTGGCTGCCCCGTCCGCTGGCACAGCCGCCCAACTGCCCGGCAGCCTCTAGTAAATGTGCTTTCTCCTTTCCAGGGTGCTCTCCAGAGCCATTGTAACCTCATTCCATCAGGATACGCAAGTTAGGGAAGCAGAAGGAAGAGGCAAATAGCAACATTTCTTTGCAGACCACAGCACCAGAGTCCCTGAGGGAATAAGAACAGGGCATCTCTGCTTGGGCATAGGAAAAGATATTTTACTAAGTGAACTACTCTCTTGATTTCTAAAAACAGAAAAGGAAGTGGGAGAGGAAGGTGGAGGGGTTTCTGCAGGAAGATGGCTCTAGTTGCTGGGAGTGATATTTAAACTATTTTTAAGCAGCCAGCTCCTGGAGGGCCTGCTGGGCTGGGCTCCCCTCTGGGTGCTGGGTGCCGGATGCAGGGTGCTGGGCATAGGGTACAAGGTGCCAGGTACAGGATTCATATGCTGGGTACAGGGTGCTGGGTGCCGGGTGCAGGGTGCCAGGAGTAGGGTGCTGCAGGGTGCTGGGTATAGGATGCTGGGTGCAGAGTGAAGGATTCTGAGTGCAGAGTGCCAGGTGCTGGGTACAGGGTTCCATGTGCAGGATGCAGGGTGCTGGGCACCAGGGCCAAGGTGCAGAGGGCAGGGTGCTAGGGTCAGGGTGCAGGGTGCAGGGTTTTGGGTGCTGGGTGTAGGTTGCAGGGTTTCGGGTGCTGGGTACAGGGTGCCAGGTGCCTGGTGCAGGATGCAGGATTATGTGTGCCTGGTGCCAGTTGCTGGGTGCAGGGTGGCAGGTACAAGGTGCAGGGTGCAGGGTGCTGGGTGCAGGGTACAT
>PVIY010059131.1:0-12174 GCA_004026745.1 Myrmecophaga tridactyla | reverse complement strand
GGAGCATACACATTTATGATTGGTATTTCTTCCTGGTGAATTGTCCCTTTTATTACTATGTAGTGTCCTTCTTTGTCTCTTACAATGTCTTTACATTTAAAGTATATTTAGTCTGATATTAGTATAGCTACTACTGCTTTCTTTTGGCTACAGCTTACATAGACGATCTTTTTCTATCCTTTTACTTTCAATCTGTGTCCTTGAGTCCATGATGCACCCTGTTGTGAATAGCATATAGATGGATTGTTTTCTGATCCATTCTGTCAGTCTTTATCTTTTAAATGATTAATGTGCCAGTTTGAAAGGGTTTATGTACCCTGGGAAAGCCATGTTCTAATCCTAATCAATCTTGTGGGAGCAACTGTTTCTCTTAATACCTATTCAATAATGTACGTTGGAAACTTGATTAGGTTATCTCCACAGAGATGTGACTCACCCAATTGTGGGTATGAACTTTTGAGTAGAGGGAGATGTGACTCCATCCATTCCAGGTGGGTTGGGGGTTACTTTACTGGAATCCCTTAAAAGAGGAAGGATTTTGGAGAAAGCTTGAGAATGATGAGAGCAACAGAGGAGAACAGTGAGATAGGCATGAGAATTACTGGAGCCCATGCAGCCAGAGACCTTTGGAGATGAAGGAGAAAAATGCCCCTGGGAAGGCTTCATGAAACAAGAAGCCTGGAGAGAATGCTAGCAGACACTGCCATGTTTGCCATGTGCCTTTCCACTTGAGAGAGAGACCCTGAACTTCATCAGCCTTCTGGAACCAAGGTATCTTTCCCTGGATGACTTAGATTGGAATTTCTTTAACCTTGCTGTAATTGGGACATTTTTGTGGGCTTAGAAATGTAAACTAGCAACTTATTAAACTCCCCTTATTAAAAAGCCATTCTGTTACTGGTGTATTGCATTCCGGCAGCTAGCAAACTACAACAGTGAGTTTAGTCCATTAGCATTCAAAGTAATTACGTAAAGGCAGTTCTTGATTCTACCATCTTGTCGTTTAGTTTTTATTTGTCAGATCTGTATATTATTTTTCTTCTCTCTCTCTTTTCTTTTAAATTACCTTTACTCATATTCTTCAATTCTGTGTCTCTTCCAGACCTCCCTCTCCTGTCTTTTTTTTTATCAGCTGACAGGGCTCCCTTTAGTATTTCTTGTAGGGCTGGTCTCTTGATGACTAGTTCTCTCAATCTTTCTTTGTCTTTGAAGATTTTAATCTCTCCCTCAATTTTGAAGGGTAACTTGGCTGGATAAAGAATTCTTGGTTGAAAGCCTTTCTCATTCAGGATCTTAAAAATATCATACCATTGCCTTCTTGCTTCCATGATGCCTGTTGAGTAGTCTGAAGTCAGTCTGATGTGTTTTCCCTTGTATGTAGTAGATTGCTTTTCTCACGCTGCTTTCAGGACTTTCTGTTTCTCTTCAACACCTGATAGTCTGATTAATATGTGTTTTGGAGTGGGCCTGTTTAGATTTATTCTAATTGGAGTTCGCTGGGCCTCTTTGATTTGCATATTCATATTGTCATGGTCAGGTTCATGTGTCAACTTGGCCAAGTGGTAGTACCTGTTTGTCTGGTTGAGCAAGTGCTGGCCTGTCTGTAGCGATGAGGACATTTCACAGAACAAAATCATGATCATGTCACCTGCATCCACAGCTGATTCCATTTGTATTCAGCCAAGGGGCATGTCTTCTGCAATGAGTGATGCTTAATCTAATCACTGGAAGTCTTTTAAGGAGGATTCAGAAGAGACAGGCTCTCTTCCTGCTTTGGCTGTCGAGACTCTCCTGTGGAGTTCGTCCAGACCCTCCATCAGAATTGTCAGCTTCACAGCCTGCCCTGTGGATTTTGGACTCTGCATTCCCATGGCCACGTGAGACACTTTTATAAATGTTAAATTTGTGAGTGTTTCCTGTTGATTCTGTTTCTCTAGAGAACCCTAACTAATACACATATCTTTTGTAAAGGTTGGGAAATTTTCTCTGAATATAACTTCAACTAATTTTCCCAGCCCTTTATTCTTTTCTTCTCCTCTGGGACACCAATAATTCCTATATTTGTACGCCTCTTGTCTACCATTTCCCTAAGATCCAGTTGCACTTTTTCTTGTTTTATTGCACTCTAGTTCTATTGTTCTATCTTTTTATTTGGTCTACTGTATCTTTCATATCTGTGAGATCTGCTATTTTTCTATTTAACCTCCCAAATTCTTGTTTATGCTCTTCTAGTGTCTTCCTGATATCCTTTATTTCTTTATAAATATCCTTGAGCAGTTGTTCCATGTTCTGTGCCACCTCTGGAATTTGTGTGTGTGTGTGTCTTTTTTTTTTTTTAAGGTGCATGGTCTGGGACTTGAACCTGTCACCTCTGGAATTTTGATTTGGTTGTTTGGCTGGGCCATTTCTGCTTGGATCTTCTTGTGCTTTGTGGTTTTCTGTTATGTTAGGGCATTTGATGATCTTGATGTGGTTATTGTGCAAGTTGGCTTCCTTCACTCTTCTAAAGTTTTATATTTACTTGGTTTTTGCTGAATGTTTCCTTTTGTTGTTTGTCAGGTATTCCCTGCCAAATCAAGGTCCAGATATCATGTAGGGGATACAATTCAACTTAAGGGTCTATTATAAGCTAGCCTGGGGTGCACAGGTACTCCAGTGGCAGAATGGCTGCCCACTATGCAGTAGACCCAGGCTTGACACCCAGCCTATGCACAGAAGCAAAAAGAATGAGAAAAGAAACGAAGAAAAGGAGATAATCATAATAAAGTAAAATAATATAATAAAAATATGAAACAAAAAAACAGGAACCACAACAAAATACATCTCAACAGTAGTAGGCACCAGAATCAAAAGGAGACACCCCAGGATATGTTGGGGGTGAAGTCAGGCTGGTGCCCACCAGAGGGAAAGAACATTTAAGAGAAAGATAATAATAGTAATAATAAAAATAAATGAAATGGAATAATAAAAAATAGTATGTGAAATAAAAATAGAAAATAAATAAAATATATAATATAAAATATCTATAAAAACTTTTAAAATAATGAAAAGGACAATTATATTACTAATAAAATTGTATAGAAAGATTATGTTTTAAAAGGGAGGAAAATAAAAAATATTGAGAAGAAAAAAATAAAATAAAAAAATAAAAATAAAGACCAAGGCAGATAGGGAGGTAGCTTGCCTGCATTTACCCCTTCTTCCCAGCAGGTGGCGCCTGTTGGGGCGCTGCTTCCCTCAAGCTCTCCCCTCCCTGTCTGGTGCAGCCGCGTGCACTTTCCATTGTGGCCAGCAGATGGCGCGCTTGAGTCTCCTACTTCAGCCCTGCCCCTCCTATCCCGAGCTACTGAGATTAGAGTGCTTGGTGAGGGGTGCTCTGCCAAGGGTAGCCAGCCAGCAGGTCTCTGCCGGGGGGCTGGGGAGCCAACCAGCGTGTGGGGGACCAGCTGATCAGCTGATCTGCAGCGCTGGTGGGCCTGCCAGACACCGTGACTGCGGACAGGCTTTTCCTGCGTCCTACCAGGTGATCACTACCCCCAACCCGAGGCCCACCCTGCATTGGACGATTTCCCGCCTCCCGGCTCCCTGCAGGTGCTGCCCACCGCAACCACGTGGGGAGTTTTCCCCAGCTGGCAGTTGTGCAGGCTGGAGCCAAGGAGGGTCAGTTCCCTCCTATTGCATCTCCCCAGTGCACTGCAACCCGCCTGGTGGGGATCCTGGTCACCTGACCCACTTGCTTTCCCCCAGTCCTCCTCCCCAAAAGTGCCAAAAGACCTTCCTAGACTACTCACAGCCTGGGACCTGCAGCCTTGGGCATTTTCTCCTGGTCTCCTATCTTGTTTCATGGAGCAGGAGTGAACTCACTGCACTCCTCTCTCCCATCTTCCCCTGGGTCGTGCTTTTTTATCCATTCTTTTAATCTCTGCATTTTGACTGGAAAGTTTAATCCATTTATGCTTAAGGTGGCCACTGATGATGCAGGAGTCATTTTTTCCATTTTGCTTTTTTATTTTTGTAACTCTTTTGCATTTGTCTTCCAATTTTCTCATTACTGCTTATTTTTGTATTTAGTTGCCTTTTGTAGTGAACCCTTTAGAATCCCTTTTCATTTCCTTCTTTGTATATTTTCCAGTATTGTGTGTGTGTGTGGTAGTTAGATTCAGTTGTCAACGTGGCCACGTGAAGACACCTAGTTCTGTTGCTGTGGACATGAGCCAATGGTAGGTGAACCTCATCTGTTGCTGATTACATCTGCAGTTGGCTAGGAGGCGTGCCTGCTGCAATGAATGGCATTTCACTTAATTGGCTGGGGCTTAAATGAGAGAGCAAAATGTAGCACAGCCAAGCAGCTCGGCATTCCTCATCTCAGCTCTCACAGCTCAGCCCAGGCCTTTGGAGATGCAGAAAGGAATCACCCCGGGGAAAGTTGTTGGAACCCAGAGGCCTGGAGAGAAGGCCAGCATGAGACCATCCTGTGTCTTCCCACGTAAGAAAGAACCTCAGTTGAAAGTTAGTTGCCTTTCCTCTGAAGAACTAACAAAATAAATCCCCTTTTATTAAAAGCCAATCCATCTCTGGTGTGTTGCATTCCAGCAGCTAGCAAACTAGAACAGTGTGTGTGGTTACCACAGGGCTTAAGTTTAACATCCTAAATCTATAACAATCTCAATTGATTTGATGCCAGTTTAACTTCAAAGGCATGCACAAGCTATGTTCTTTTACCCCTCTGTTCCCCCATCTTTGTGCAGTTCTTTTTACAAATTACATATTTACACATTTGTGTCCAACACCACTGATTTATCATTACTTTTAATTCACGTGCATTTTAGATCCAGTAGGAATGTACAGGGGAGTTACAAATAAAAAAAATACAATGGTGCTGGCATTTGCACTTATCCATGTCATTAATTTTACTGTAGATCTTTATTTCTTCATGTTGCTTTGATCTATTTGACTGATTTCCTTTCCTTTCAACCTGAAGAACTCTCTTCAGCATTTTTTGCAGAGCCAGTCTAGAAGTGGCGAACTTTTTCAGCTTTTATGTATCTGAGAATGACTTAATCTCTCCCTCCTTTTTAAAAGACAGATTTGCCATAAACAGAATTTTTGGTTGGCAAGTTTTTGCTTTCAACACTTTAATATGTCATCCCACTGCTTTTTTGCCTCTGCAGTTTGTGATGAGAAATCAGCATTTAATATTTTGGGGGGCCACTTGTATTAAAGTGGCCTTGTCATTTAAAGTGACTTGCCTTTCTCTTGTGGTTTCAGAATTCTCTGTCTTTGGCTTAACAGTTTGATTATATTATGTCTCAGTGTGAATTTTTTTTATTTTACCTTCTCTGGAGTTTGTTGAACTTCTTGGATGTGCATATGCATGTCTTTCATTAAATTGGGGAAGATTTCTGTCATTATTTCTATGAATATCCTTTTAACTATATTATCTTCATGTTCACTGATTCTTTCTTCAGCAGGATCCAGTCTGGTGTTAAACCCCTTTAGGGAATTTTAAAAATTATTTTACCGTGGTCTTCAATTCTATTTGGTTCCTTTTCATGATTCCTGTCTCTTCATTGATATTCTCTTTATGTTCATATATCATTTTCCTGATTTTCTTTAGTTCTTTGTGTTTGCCTTTAACTCTTTGAAAATGCTTAGGGCCATGTTTTAAAGTCTTTGTTTAGTATGTCCAAAGTCTGTTTTCTAAAGCATTATCCTGCTTGTTAGTATGGGCTCTGATTTTCTGTTTCTTTTGATGTTCTGTAATCTTTTTTTTTTCAGCCTAAACATTTGATATTTTAACATGTTATCTCTGAAATTTAGACACTGAGGTGGCTTGTTTCTTAAACTTGTATCTAGCTAGTGTTATGATAGAGATTTCCTTGAATGCCAGGAGCTAACAAAACAAAAGATAAGAAAACACCTTCTTCAGTCTTTGCAGTTAAGCCTGTGCAAATATTGTCCTTCATAGTTTGGCCATTGTAGCAATGTTTAGAAAGTTGCCTGAGGTGAATGTATAGAGTCCTCCCTTGCCTTTTCTGAGCATTTGTGTTGCCTGGGCATGCACACATCACCCTATTCACCGAGATTCAAATGTCCCCTTTCCACTAGAAAACGGGGTTTCCTCATGGTCCTGGGCATTACCCTTATGACCCAAACTGGCAATACTTTGCCCCACGCAGGTGTGATTTCACTATTTTACAGCATTCTTTTGGAGAGCTTGTTGAGCCGCCTCTACACACAGGACAAGTTCTGGGATGATGACCTGTGATAAGTGTCCTGATTTTCTTCTTCAGGCTCCCACTCTACAGATTGACTCAGAGTTATATGCACCCTATATGTGCACAAGGGTTTCTCTCCTTCCTCCAGAACAGGGACCACAAACCTGCACTGAGAGTACTGTCCAGCTCCCTGTCAAGCTGATGAGGGGAAAGGGAGAGAGGCCAGTAAGGGTGCCATGTGATTTTCCTACTATTTTTAAGTTGTCTTTTTCTTGATTCAGCACTTGTCCTCTTACCACAACCCTTAACTATTTTCCAGTGTTTTGAGAAAAATGGTTCTACTAGTTCATGCTTCTTGCTTCCATCTTCCGTGGGATGATGGAGCCCTAGAGCATTTCAATCCAACATGTTGATGAGTTCTTAAGAAGAGAATGTTCATTTTCCAACCTATTGACACTTCAGACCACTCTTTTCCAACTTTGTGGAATTTCATTCCATTTGGGTGTAAGTTCACCCAAATGACCTTTCACTTTGTTGTCATTTTTAGATGCAGTTTGTTATTTTCTATCTCATTGCTAAGTTCAATAAAGATTGAATTTATCAATCTTTAGTGTTTTTTACATCTTACTCAAGAAATTCTTTTCTAATCCTTAGGTCATGAGGATATTCTCCTATATAATTTTCGGAAATCTTTTTACTTTTGTCTTTCACATTTTAGTTTAAATCTACTTGGAACTGATTTTTTTCATATCATGTAAGGTAGAAGTACAATTTCATTTTGTTCTCATGGATATTTGATTGACCCAGGACTATTTACTTAAAAGACAGCCCTTTCCTCATTATTTCACAGTGCTACCTCTGTCACCTCTGCCACTTATCAATAGTCTATAGATGTATAAACCTATTTCTGGCTCCGTTTTGTTCTGTTTATGTTTTTTGTCTACCCCTTTGAGTTACTTGCTCAAATTTATCAATCTTGCTATCATAGAATATGTTCTTCCATTTTGTTTCTCTTCATGGCTATTCTCATTCCTTTGTGTTTCCATGTCAATTTCAAAATCAGCTCATCAAGTTCTACAAGTAAACCTGCTGGTGATTTTTATTGGGTTTGCCTTGAATCTATAATTCATTTTGGGAGAACTGACATATTTACCAATGTTGAGTCTTCCATTCCATGAATATGGTGTATATTTTCATTTATTCAAATCTTCTTTAATTTCTCTTAAAGTTTATAAATATCCATGTAAAGCTTGGCGTATCTTTTTTTCAAAGATTTATTCTTATATAGGTCATATATTTTATGCTAATGTAGTTTGTATTTAATTGTTTTCATTTTTTGATTGTTACTGATGTGTAGGAACACCACTGATTTTGTATTCATCCATTCTGTTTAAGTGTCTTATTAATTTTAATAATTTATTCTTAAATCTTCTTGAGTTTTCCATGTTTGCAATTATATCATCTGCAAATGATAATAATTTTGTTTCTCTCTTTTGATCTCTATTTTTTTCACCTTCTTGCCTTACTGGGCTGGCTAGGCCCTCAAGGATAATGTTGAATAAAAGTGATTTTCATAAGAATCCTTTAAAGGCAATGCTTTAAGAATTTTACCATTAGGTATAATATTTGCTCTAAGTTTTTTGTAAATACTTCTTTTCACTTTAAGAAAACTCTCTTCCCAATTGAGTTGTTTTTTACAAAAATCTTGAATAGGTATCACCTTTTATCAAATACATTTTTCAATCATTATTAGAATGATCAAGTTTTTTTTCCTCCTCTAATCTGTTATTGTGGTGAATAACATTAATAAATATTCTATTACTAAACTGACTACATTATTTAGATAAACTGATGTTCATCATGTAGTAGTGTCCTTACTACATGATGAACATCAGTTTATCTGTTTATATATATATAGCAGTTTATTCTGTATGCCAGTATTTTGTTTTGGAAGTTTGCATCTGTGTTCTTATAAGATAATTTTCTTTGAGATCCTGTCTGTTCTAGTTTGCTAGCTGCCGGAATGCAGCACAACAGAGACGATTGGCTTTTAATAAAAGGGAATTTATTTCATTAGTTCTTCAGAGGAAAGGCAGCTAACTTTCAACTGAGGTTCTTTCTTACATGGAAAGGCACAGGGTGATCTCTGCTGGCCTTCTCTCCAGGCCTCTGGGTTCCAACAACTTTCCCCAGGGTGATTCCTTTCTGCATCTCTAAAGACCTGGGCTGAGCTGCAAGTGCTGAGATGAGGTATGCTGAGCTGCTTGGGCTGTGCTACGTTGACCTCTCTCATTTATGCACCAGCCAATTAAATCAAACATCATTCACTGCATCAGGCATGCCTCCTAGCTGACCGCAGATGTAATGAGCAGCAGATGAGGTTCACATATCATTGGCTCATGTCCACAGCAACATAACTAGGCACCTTCACCTGGCCAAGTTGACAACTGAATCTAACTACCACACTGTCACAACACAATTTTGGGACCCTGACTAGAGGTCTGTCAGTTACCCTTTAAGGCCATGGGCAGAAGCCCATACATTCCCTTTCTTGAGCAGCCCAGCCAACTCTGTCCATTCCATAACCACTCCCTTTAGCAGGCGCTCACACTCAGGGACTGTACACTCACTGGAATCGCCCCAGATCCAGGTCCCTGAAAACAAGGGACAGTCCCTATGCCCTAGAGCCTGCAAAAGTATTCAGATTATCCAATCCACAGAGAACCTGAAAGAAAAAAAAAAAAAGAAACAAAAACTAGCTAACCCACCTTATTTGCGATACTTAAGTTGCCTCCTACAGTTCTAGCTTGCTGATTGATACCCCTGTCCCCAGGTACAACCTCCTATATAGCCCTATATAGCCCTCCTATATAGCCTTCTCTCATTTGGATCTGTAAGTAATAAAGACTTCTGCTTTTCACCTGAGTTTCTTTGTGCTATGTCCTATCATCCAAAGGACATATAATCATACCTAGTGTCTTATAAGTATAAAACAGTTCTTTTAGTGGACGTACCTATAAATTCCCTTTTTCTTGCTGTCCTTAGTGGATTTTGGTGTCAGGGTTTGGCTAGGCTCATAAAAATGAGTTAGAGAGTATATTTTCTTTTTCTATTCAAAGTGTTTTATTGGACTTATTTCTTTCTTGAATGCTTGTAGAATTTGCTGGTGAAGACATCTGGGCCTGCAGTTTTCTTTGGGGGAAAATAGTTTGGAAAAATAGAATGCTTGCAGTGTGTGTTAGTTACTATTGGCTGCATTTGATAGATAAGGTACAAGAAAGAGATGGGCTTGGAAAAGAATTAGCTGATTTGCAGGCAAAAAGGGAATTTAATTCCTTAATTTGAAAGGAAATTAAGGGAGTCCAGAAATGCAGTGTTTGCAGGTGGAAAATGTAAGTGATTCTCACTTGCATCTTGTAAAAGATAAAACTGAGACGATCTTTTAATGGTAAAGTCTGATTAAAAAGCTTAGCCTCCAAAAACAAGGCTTACATCAAGAATGTAATGATACACTTATTGTTAAAAACCTCTGAATGGATTAAAGTAGCATTTATTAAGTCCTTTTAGTGTGACAAAATAATCAAGGGAGGAGACTAAGGCTAAACCTATCCCATAGAAATCTGATAGGCTTACGTATCTGAATTAACTATAATGAAGGATGATTATATAGAAAAGAGTTGTGGGAGTGGCTGTTGGCACATGGAGCTGATAAAAGTTTAAAAAAATAAGTTTTTGAGAAATAATTGTATATTGAAAGAACTGGGGAGCCAGGGCCAAGATGGCGGCTTAATGAGGTGTGGGATTTAGTTCGTCCTGCAGAGCAGCTAGTAAATAGCCAGGAAGAGTACAGAACAACTGATGGGGCCACGTCAGTGACCGGACACACAGCATATCCCAGTCTGGACCAGCTAGACTGGCTGTAAGCTCCCCCAGAACTGTGAGTTCCCCAAACCATGGCGGCTGGCGCCCCTCCCCCACAGGCTGCTTCACAGAGGGGATGGGAAAGAGATTTTACCAGCAGCAGGGCCTGAGTGCAACCAAGCTCCAATTGTGGAATTAATTAACAAATTCTGCTTACTAAAAATAGGCCCCCAGCTCAGCTGAACCTCGAGTAAAAGCAGAGGTTGGTGGGTTTTGCCCTGGCACAGAGGGGGCAAGGCTGACAGAAAAAGAAAAAAAAACAGAGGTTTTTTTGATTGGATAGCACATAATACTTGAAAGGGTCTGGGCCCTGAAGAAAAGGAGGGGGCACATAGGACCTGAAGATACACAGAGCAACATAGCAACTTAAGCTCTTGATTGGCAAACCTGAGGAATGGAGGGCCTCTCTGAAAAGGATTTTTCTTTTTCTTTTTTGTGGCTGTGTTTCTACGGTATGACTACTCTTTAGATACAGCTGCAAGGCTTCTCAGGCTCTAGCTGCCCTAAGCATAGGCAGAATTAAGCTTGTTTGAGATTGTTTGTCTGGAGCCTATGCCTTCCCCAGGAGAGGGGTGGTGCCCAGCTCAGGTGGATTCCCCCCCTCAAGGAATTCAGACCCCAGGGTCTGGAAAAGTGAAGTGTTTAAAGCCAACCTGCAACCTCTCCTCTGTCTCAGCCACACCCCAGCAGAGAGAGTCTTCTGAAGTTAAAGATACTGCATCACTTTATGCTGGTGGGACCCATGGCAGAAAAGGGCCATATACTGGGCAAGATAGGAAAAACGCAGAGCCCAGAGACTTCATAGGAAAGCCTTTCAACCTGCTGGGTCTCACCCTCCGGGAAATCTGACACAGGTGTCTGACAGGTCAGTTTGGTCTGGGAAATCTGTCTGGGGTCTATAATACCTAAGTAGACCCTCCTAAGGGCAGGGTGTGTGTGTGTGGAGCGGGGGCAGGTGGAGGGAAGGCACGATACAGGCAGGGCAAGAAACAAGAAAACAAGAACTGAAAATTTCTGATCTGTTAAATAAAACCTAAGCTAGAGGTCTAGAATAAGGTGAACTGAATGTCAGAGAACAGATAGATAACAAAGTCATCGGGCAAGAAAATCCTAGGTAAAAAAAGTGAAAACAATCTCCAGGATAAACTAATTGAGGTAATCAAATGCCTAGACACCAGCAAAAAATAAAGAATCATACTAGGAAAATTGAAGATATGGCCCAGTAAAAGGAACAAACCAACAATTCAAATGAGCTACAGGAGTTGAAACAATTGATTCAGAATGTTCGAACAGACATGGAAAACGTCATCAAAAATCAAATCAATGAATTGAGGGAGGATATAAAGAAGGCAAGGAATGAACAAAAAGAAGAAATCGAAAGTCTGAAAAAACAAATCACAGAATTTACGGGAATGAAAGGCACAGTAGAAGAGATGAAAAAAGAAAGAATGGAAACCTACAAAGTTAGATTTCAAGAGGCAGAAGATAGGACTAGTGAACTGGAGGACGGGACATGTGAAATCTGGCAAGCAAAAGAAAATATAGGGAAAAGTATGGACAAATATGAGCGGAGACTCAGGGAATTGAATGACAACATGAAGCACACTAATATATGTATTGTGTGTGTCCCAGAAGGAGAAGAAAATGGAAAAGGAGGAGAAAAACTAATGGAGGAGATTATCACTGAAAATTTCCCAACTCTTATGAAAGACTTAAAATTACAGATCCAAGAAGCACAGTGTACCCCAAACAGAATAGATCCAAATAGACATTTTCTAAGACACTTACTAATCAGAATGTCAGATGTCAAAGAGAAAGAGAGAATCTTGAAAGCAGCAAGAGAAAAACAATCCATCACATACAAGAGAAGCCCAATAAGACTTTGCGTAGGTTTCTCCACAGAAACCATGGAGGCGAGAAGACAGTGGGTGATATGTTACTAAAAGAGAAAAACTGCCAACCAAGAATTCTATATCCAGCAAAATTGTACTTTAAAAATGAGGATGAAATTAAAACATTTTCAGACAGAAAATCA
>PVIY010059129.1:0-12171 GCA_004026745.1 Myrmecophaga tridactyla | reverse complement strand
ACCTTCCTGGCAACGTGGCACAGAAATCCTAGAATGAGTTGGAACTCAGCACCAAGGGACTGAGAAAACCTTCTCGACTGAAAGGGGGAAGAGTGAAATGAGACAAAATGAAGTGTCAATGGCTGAGAGATTCCAGAGTTGAGAGGTTATCCTGGAGGTTATTCTTATGCATTAAATAGATATTACATGTTTAGTTAAGGTGTAATGGAGAGGCTGGAGGGAACTGCCTGAAAATGTGGAGCTGTGCCCCAGTGGCCATGTTTCTTGAAGGTAATTGTGTGATGATATGGCTGTCACAGAGTGACTGTGTGGTTGTGAGAGCCTTGTGTCTGATGCTCCTTTTGTCTACCTTATCGACAGACAAGTGAAACATACAGATTAAATATAAATAAATAATAGGGGGAACAAATGTTAAAATAAATTTAGTAGATTGAAATGCTGGTGATCAGTGAAGAGGAGGGGTAAGGGGTATGGTATGTACGAATTTTTTCTGTTTTCTTTTCACTGCTTTTTCTGAATTGAAGCAGATGTTCTAAGATATGATCATGATGATGACTATACAACTGTGTGATGATAGTGTGAGTTACTGATGATATAATAAGAACAGAATGAACATATGATAAGAATGTTTGTATGTGGTTATGTATCATAATTAAAAAATAAATTTAAAAAAAAAGGAAATTAGTTTACAAGTTTACAGTTCTAAAGCCATAAAAATGTCCAAACTAAGGAATCCAGAGAAAGATACCCTGACATCTGTCACATGGGAAGGCATGCGACTGGCATCTGCATGCACTCCTGGCTTCTGGTTTCAGATGGCTCTCTCAGCCTCTGGATCCTTCTGGCTTCTGGCTTGCTTAGCAACTCATGGGAAGGCAACAGAGACGTCTGCTGGGCTCTGCATCTCCAAACGTCCATGCCTTGGCATCTGCTCCCTCTGTCGGCAAACAAAGCATCTCCAAATGTCTGCATCTATGTCACTTCTGGTTCCTGTCTACATTCTGTCAACTCTTTCAGCTACTAGCATCTTCTGGGGTTTCTACATTTTGAAACGTCTGTGTCTATGTCTTTTCTGGTCTGTTTCTCTCTTCATGAGCTCTCTTAAGGACTCCAGTAAACTAAATGAGACCTGCCTTGAATGGGCGGAGTCACATCTCCATCTAATCAAAAGATCCAACCCACAGTTGGGTATGTCACATCTCCATGGAAACAATCCTATCAAAAGGTCATACCCACAACTGGGTATGTCACATACCCATGGGAACATTCCAATCAAAGTTTCTACCATACAATATTGATCGGGATCAAGAGAACATGGCTTTTCTGGGGTACTTAACAATTTCAAACAAGCCCACCACCCTAAGAAAATGAGAAGTCAAGCCAAAGAATGGAAAAAAATACTTACAAACCATGTATCTGATAAAAAAAAATTATATACAGAATAAATAAAGAATTCTTACAGGTCAATAAAGATGGCCTAAATATCTAAATGGATATTTCATGAAAGAAGATACAGCCGATTCTCAATTTTCATTATTTGTAGTAGTTATATTCTACAACATCACAGGGAATGATAAATTAGCTAATACTGAACCACTACCCACCAAAGAAATACAGAGCTAGGTTTCTGCAAGCCTCTGGTCACAATATTTCCTCAAGAAATCAATATAAAACCTTGTTTTATATAAGTTTCTGTTTAAAGACACCTTATATCTTTTGTTTCCTCCTTAAATTTGTGTAAGATGATTCTCTAAGAAGTTCTTTATTTCACCAGCCTTCTAGAGACTGCCCTCATTTAACCTCATCTAAAAACAGCATCATTGTCTGCAGAACATTTTAGATCAGCATTTAAACAAAGCCTCCCAGCATAAATTTAAGCAAGTTTAATTATAAATTATAATGTGGGGTGGGTAATTGGAGCTTATTAAATAGGGTGTTGATTTGTTAACACTGAACTCTGGCCAACACTGTAACTCATGCCTGAACAAACGCATGTATTTTCTCCTTAAGGCCCATCACAGCTTTCTTATACTAGGAACACTAGACAATATACTTCATTACTACATTTGGGAGCCATTTTAAACCAACAAAATCACCAAGAAAAACCACAAAAATGTGAAAAAAGTTACTAAATATATCTTGACAAGCTCACTTGTTTACAGTTTGAGAGCTGAAAAAAAAAAAGATAGTTACCTTGTTTAACCTCAGTTGGGAAAGTGTGTGTGAGGTGACTCGAATTTTTCGCCACTCTGCACATTTCCACAAATGGTCACAAAATCACTGTGAGTATTGACTTTGGAGTTACAAATAAATTTTAGCAAGTAGGTGAATTTGCAAATATAGAATCTGCAAATAATGAGGATCACTGTATATGAATGGCCAATAAAGATTATTTTTGAATGATCTATAATGCTTTTGCAAAATATATTAAAAATAGATAACAAAAAAAGTGTGTAAAACAGGCATATAAAATACCAGAGAGTCAGGAGAGCCACCAGAGCCAAGAGAGCTCATGCAGCCAGAGACCTTTGGAGATGAAGAAGGAAAACACCCCTGGGGGAGCTTCATGAAACAAGAAGCCAGGAGAGAAAGCTAGCAGACTTCGCCATGTGCCCTTACAGCTGAGAGAGAAACCCCGAACTTCATAGGCCTTTCTGAGTGAAGGGAGGCACTGAAAGAGTTTGCAGAGGTGAAAGAAAGAGACATCTAATCTTGAAAGGGAAGAGAAGAAAAGAGATTACCAAGCTCAAAGGATGCATTACCTCCTCAGCACAAAACAGATTTCAAGTACCTACAACTCGCCCTTCAGAAAAGAGCCTGATTCATGGGAGTTGCGCTTACAGAAAGCAGAGCCCTTTAACACACCATAGGCCTAAAGTTAAGCAGAAGCACACTATAAACCTTAACGATTGACTAGCCTGTCTGAGCACTCATTCCTTTTCTCAGTCCAAAATCCTGCCAGCCATTAATAGGAAGCAATGTTAGGGGCCCTTCCAAGATATCACTGAAGTTAATGCAGCAACATTATAAGCCTTTGGAACCAATCTTGTGGTTGGCAGAAAAAATCAACATGCTAAAGGAGGCCAAAGAGGAGCTCAGAAGTGATAAATGGATGAGAAACATAAATGTCAATATGTTTTTGCCATTTTCTTCTTGCCATAAAAATAAAAACCTTCCATTAATGCATTCATCAAGCAAGTATGGTCCCGATTCTTGTAGATATCAACATTTCCGAGATGAAAATCCTAAGAAATGGATCAGTGACAAGGATTTCCAAACTGTATTACCATCATTTGATCTTTTCTCAAAGTATGGAAAAATTATATTCAAAAGCTGGACAAACTGTATAAAGAAAATAGAAGACCAAATCCAAACACGAGGTTAAGGATATGAAGTGAGTGTGCAACAGAAGATCACACTGCCTGCAGTCCTGGATTCTAATTCCATGGCTGTGAGTAATCTTGTCATGAGTCTCTTAACTTCTGCTAGTTTTTCTCTCTCTCTCTCATCTGTCAGAAGAATTAATTAGAATCATCTCCTCTTTCATTCAAAAACCCTAAACTTCTAAAAGGGAAGTACAAATAAATAACATATAGAAAATACACCTAAACAATACTAATTATTTGGTATGATTCAATATATTATAATATTTTACAGCCAATCAATTCATGATTTTTTTAATTTAAAATATTGTTTATTTGTAAATAATAGGGAGAACAAATGTTAAAATAAATTTAGTAGATTGAAATGCTAGTGACCAATGAAAGTGGTAAGGGGTATAGAAAAAAAAGGGGAAACAAAGGCCAAAATATATTGGGTAGATAGAAATACTAGCAGTCAGTGAGAGAGAGAGGGGTAAAGGGTATGGTATATGTGAGTTTTTTCTTTTTCCTTTTTATTTATTTTTCTGAATTGATGCAAAAGTTCTAAGAAATGATCACGGTGATGAATATACAACTATGTGATGATATTGTGAGTTATTGATTATATATCAAGAATGGAATGATCATGTGGTAAGAATGTTTGTGTCTCTATCTTGTTATGTTTAAAAAAAATAAATAAAATAAAAGTAAATAAATAAAATACTGTTTATTTGTGATTTAACATTAACTACCATTACATCTAAGAGCAATATCAGATACCATTTATACATTTTTCCTCAGGACACAGAGGTTCATTGGCTCATTTTTTATGCCAAACCAAGTAAATAAAGGCATTAGCAAAAGGCATAAATAGTTTACTGTTGCATTTTTAAAATATTTAGGCACACTGTATTCATTTAGATACATATATATATATCTTTAAAGTTATGGAAAAGCTTAGTTCACAGGCTACTGTTTCTACAAATGTTGTAAAACAACATAAATGATGTAGAACATAAAAAAAAAAAAAAACCTCAAATACAGAGTTAAGTAACTGAAAGTTTCCACTAAGAGATAAAAACTCTGATTCCAGTAGTTAGAGAGATCTAGAACGACATTTCCAGGCTCCATTTCAACTTTGCATTATCATACGCACAGTCAAACAGAAACAGCCCAGAACACACTGTAATCAACTTACGTTTTTGTGTGCCAACTCACCCTTCAGGAACACTTTGAATTATTTTTACTCACTGGCCATTTTGGATCATTGATTTTACACTGATTTGTAACATCATCCGGGTGAAGAAGGGGAAATTTATATTAATTTTCCCTAGATTTAAATTTGTATTTACATTAGCAAGAAAGTAAATTGAAAAGATAAAAAGATTTGTAAAAATCAAGAAGTGGTAGTTTTTCACGAATGGGATTATATCCACTGATATCTTCTGGTGCTGCCCTCTAAAGATGACAAGTTAGAAGGATTCAACCCTTTAAAAATTCAGATCTCAACCAAGAAATATGTTGATTTGGGCAGAGAAGCAGAATTATAGAAATTTAGGACATATTTCCAACAAATCACACTTTACATCTTGTAGTAAATATGAGTAATTATCAAACTAGAAATCTTTTTATGTCCCATCTTTTGTTCCCTTAATTATTCACCTCCTTCTCATCCCCACCTTTTATTTAGTTACTTTGTGAGATTTTTTTTAATCACTTAGCAATACTAAGAGAAAAATACATTATAAGATTCAAATACGAATCCAGTTAATACCTTTATACACTCTAATCCGCTTTTGAAACCAAGTTCCTGGATTCTTGAATTATATTTAATATACTCAGTACCAAGCTGCCCCAAATATGCTCTACTGTTAAATGACTGGCTAATATGCTTACGACATCTTTATAAGGAATGATATACAAACATCTTAGCATACAAAAAACTGTTTTGCCAGAGTTAAATTGCCTATGTTATGTGTATAAAATCCCCTTTGTTGAAAAATAAGGGGTTTTCTAAACTAACAAAAAAGGAAGTTTTCAAAAATTATAATATACTAAAATGACGTGGGGTTTTTTTGGCAGTTACTTCAGGTGAGGGAATTTTATACAATGAATAAGATTCCAAATTAATCTTTTCCTAAATTTAAAAAAAATCAAGTGCCAGTATATACTAATGCTATCGATTCTTGTCTCAGAAGCTTTTAAAGCATTCTATTGATACCATTGGGGACCCCAAAGGTACAGTCAATAATCATGATAAAAAATTATAATCTGGGTGGCTAAATTGGGGAAATGGCGGCTTCAGGAGAGAGCGGCGCTTCGGGTAGTGGACGCGGCACAGAAGAAGCGTTTATGACCTTTTACAGTAAGGTGAAACAAATAGAGAAGAGAGATTCGGTTCTTACATCCAAAAACCAGATTGAAAGATTGACCCGTCCTGGTTCCTTCTACTTCAATTTGAATCCATTTGAGCTTCTTCAAATAGATCCTGAAGTGACAGATGAGGAAATGAAAAAAAAGGTTTCGGCAGTTATCCATATTGGTGCATCCTGACAAGAATCAAGATGATGCTGACAGAGCACAAAAGGCTTTTGAAGCTGTGGACAAAGTTTGCAAGTTGCTACTGGATTAGGAACAAAAGAAGAGGGCCCTGGATGTAATTCAGGCAGGAAAAGAATACGTGGAACACACTGTGAAAGAGCGGAAAAAACAAAGAAGGAAGGAAAATCAATAAATGTGGAAGAAGATGATCCTGAACTGTTCAAACAGGCAGTATACAAACAGACCATGAAACTCTTTGCTGAATGGGAAATTAGAAGGAAAGAGAGTGAAGCCAAAGAGATGCATGAAAGGAAACGACAATGAGAAGAAGAGATTGAAGCTCAAGAAAAAGCCAAACGAGAAAGGGAGTGGCAGAAAAACTTTGAGGAAAGTCGAGATGGTCGTGTGGCCAGCTGGCGAAACTTCCAAACAAACACAAAAGGGAAGAAAGAGAAGAAACACCAGACCTTCCTGAGACCACCAAGAGTAAAACCGCAGCAGCGTGAGTGACCTGAGGCCACAGGCGCAGAACCGTCCCCTGACTACCTCCCCTCCTGCTTTGAAGGACTCATTTTCTCCTCACACCTCCACCCCAACATAGAGTAGTATTTGCTTTTTAGTCCATTTTGTTTTCAATACAATTTAATATTGATCAGAGAAATTCTTTTGTACATTGAAATGAGGGGCTCAGTGTAAAAAAGACCTTTCCCCATCCCCTACCCCCAGAACAACCAGGATTGGAAGGTGCCAGTATTGGTGCTGCCTTCTGTTCCCACAGCCTGTAACTTAATGTTTTGTACTTCACTGAACTGTGATGGTTAGAAACTTCACAAGTACTTTGCAGGAATCATCTAATTAAATATGTTGCCTAAAATGTTTTTGCAATGACTTCAGAAACAAGCCTGGCTCACCTTAGGAAGCCCCTTTCCTTCAGTTGCTTGCTTCTGGACGTGGTATTCTTTGAAGGTCCAGATCAGATGGGAAGGCAGTGCAGGCAGACAGAACAATCACTTGATGCCCTGACACCCCATGGTGCTTGGCATGTGCCCTCCTGTCTGACTGACCAATCAGCGTGCCATAAGGCTCTGAGCCACCCAGACCTGTTTACTTTTCAAAGAGCTAGCCATCCTCCATCAAGTACCATTGTGTCCTAGGCTATCTGCATTCATTAGTGGTAATATTCTGTATGTATAATAGATTTTCATACCCCAAAAAAAAATTATAATCTGATTACCAAGTGAAGCAGTTGTTGAGAGATTAAAAATTCTCTTGCTTACTCCCTGATAATTTTTTTCCAACAGGTATTATGGAAATGGCCTGAAGTAATTCAGACAGATATCTGTTTGTGATGAACTATAATAACTTCTCATGAGAGCAGAGCTAATTAAAACCAGTAATTGCTTAAAAAGTCAAAGCCATTTTGGGACATATAAAATGAGAGATGAATTTAAAAGACTTTTTTCATATTTTGTTTTTCTTTTAGTAAAACCTCTTTCCAGTCCTTAAAGTCCAGTTTGCTACATACACCTTAATCTTACCTACCACTGCATATTAATGATCAACTTAACTGTGGTATTTAAATGTGCAATACCATACTGTAATAATGATACTAATTATAAAAAGACTTTACTTAGGCTTCAATTTTTTCTTTTTTTTTGTTCTTTTTTGTTCTTCTTCTTCTTGGATGGTGATTTTGAGGTGAGCCTTCAGGTGAGGACTTCTTCGATTTTTTCTGGAAACTTAATGGTAATCTCAATGTTTTCTATAGTCATGCTTGTAGTTAGCCTACTCACTCAGCAAGCTCATCTTCAACATCATGCATGTCACCCTTGCCACTGACTACCATGACAGGCACTTCCATGGAGATGAAGCTCTTAGACAATAGCTCATGGTTTTCTTCTAATTTTTCAGGGACATTTTGCAGTGACTAAGTTTGAGACTGAATTTGTGAAACAGATGAAGTGTCATCTCAGAATAAGTCCTGTTCAGCATCTTCCAGGCCTTGCTGTTTATGTTCGATTGTCTTCTTATACTCTTCAAGCTCTGATTCTGTGAAATGACTGAAAGGGTTGGGACGGGCTGGAGGGGCACGATCATCATCTTCAAATTACATGGTTGAAGGAGGCTTATCCACAATAACTCCAGCAAGCAACTGAGATTATGACCCTGCTGTTTTTAAGTCATACAGGTTTACTTCCCGAATCTTATTTCTCTTTTCTAGCACCTCGTTCAGGTTTGTGTTTAAAGGAACAAACTGATTTTGATAGGTGTTCCACCACTAATTCTAGATGAGTCTTCTGCTTCCACCCATGATTTTGGTCCTGGGACTGTTTTCCCCATTCTGAGACTCCTCAGACACATTCACTTTGTATTGGGTGAATTCAGCCATCTTGTCTTTTCTCGTCTCTGTGCCATGTATTTGAGAGGGGAAAATGGCACTGTATCATCTTCAAAGGAAAAGGTAGTCACAGTTGCTGGATTTTCACACCACTCTTGTGCCTAGGCTTCTCCTGAATGAGAGGATGCCTGTAAGCATAGCCTGTTCTATACACCAAATAGTTCAGGATCTTCATCGACCCTTCAAACTCAATCTCACCAACCTTGTTTATGATGGACACTCATATTCATGGCTCCTCCTCCAGATGCAGCTACAGTGCAAGTGAAAGTTTTGTACTTCTGAAGATCCAGGACACGTAGATTATCTATTCCACCTGCCCCTGCTAATGCCCACACTGGAATTTCACAAGCTATCTGTACATTAAAAATATAGTGAAAACCTTCCTCAACTGTTCTCCAAGTGCTACCACATCATGATTCCTGAGCACCAGCACCTTACAACTTGGCCCTAGAACTTTCTGCAGTTGAATTCTTTCCTCCTGTTCATCAAGTGACCCTTGGTAGTCATAAAAAGTAATATCTCCCAGGATTAGGGACTCCTGAGAAATTGGAAGGATGCCACACTTCATGGAGGATAAAGCTGCTATTGCAAGGGTATGGATGTGTATCACACACTTAACATCAGAACGAGTAGAATAGATTGCAGCATGGGGAATGAATCTCATATGGTCAATTTTCAAATTAGTACTTCCCTGGTCAACCACTTCTCCTATATTGACGTTCACCAAGTTAGAGGTTGTGGCTTCAGAAAAAGAATAACCTGTAGGAATTATTATAATGTGGTCTTGTTCCTTACTTATTCCTACTAAGATGTACACATTTGCCAGGTATACCCATCCAAACACATCCACAAGTCTATATAGGCTGGCAAGTTTACAACAAGTAAGTTTTTCTCCCTTCACATATGAAGATATATCTGTACCAGGAAGGTCATTGATAGATGTGACCATGCCAAGACTGAGAGGAGATGAAGTAAAGCCAGAGAAAGAATTGGTCATGGTGTAATCTGCAATCTGTTGTAATGCTAATAATCCAGCTGGGTTGTGGCCTTTCTTCATCTGTTCTTGAATAAGGTGTTCCAGGTGTTCCCAAAAGGCAGGACTCTGAAGGATCTGAGTAACCCGTTTCTTCTGCTCCATTATATTGAAGTCTTGTTGCAGATCAGGAGACATGTTCCTCTCCCTGATGTATTCTGGGTCATTTTCATCAATGCAGTCAAAATACCTCTCTTTGTGAGGCATGCTTGGAGGAGGAGGGGTAGTGATCATACCTTGGCTGCCATCTGAACTCATGCTTCCAGTCTATCAATACCCCTTTGTTATCACCTCCGCTAGGAGGAATGGAACGACGGTGCCTCCTCTCCCTTCAGGATTAACTCATAGCAGGCAGCGGCTTTATGTTTTCCACTCATAATTTTTTTTAATCTCCTAGATTTATCTTTTGAAAGAAATGCTTAAACTTGGATCTTTCACATTTGAGAATGTCTGCCAAACCCGTAATGTATTGTTATTTTATTTTAAAAAAGATTTATTTGATCAGTGGGACGGTGCCAAGATGGCCGCTTAGCAATGTATGCAATTTAGTTCGTCCTCCAGAATACCTACTTAATAACCAGGAGCAGTACAGAACAGCTCCTGGGGCCACGTCAGTAACCAGACACACAGCATACCCCAGCCTGGACAAGCTGGACCAGCTGCGAGCCCCCCCAAAACTGTGAGTTCCCCAAGCCAAAGTGGCTGGCGCCCCTCCCCCACAGGCAGCTTCCCAGAGGGGAAAGGAAAGAAAATTTACCAGCAGCACAGGCTAAGCACAACCAAATGCCAATTGTGGAATTAATTCACAAATTCTGACAACTAAAAATAGGCCCCCAGCTCAGATGAACCTGGTCAAAGCGGAGGTGGCTCATTTTTGCCCCGGCGCCAAGGGGGCAGGGCTGAGATACAGGAGTTCAAACAATTAATTCAGAATATACAAACAGACATGGAAAATTTCATCAAAAATCAAATCAATGAATTGAGGGAGGATATAAAGAAGGCAATGAATGAACAAAAAGAAGAAAACAAAAGTCTGAAAAAACAAATCACAGAACTCATGGGAACGAAAGGCACAGTAGAAGAGATGAAAAAAAACAATGGAAACCTACAATGTTAGATTTTGAGAGGCAGAAGATAGGATTAGTGAACTGGAGGACAGAACATCTGAAATCCAACAAGCAAAAGAAAATATAGGGAAAAAAATGGAAAAATGTGAGCAGGGATTCAGGGAACTGAAGGACAATATGAAGCACAAGAATATAGGTGTTGTGGGTGTCCGAGAAGAGAAGGGAAAAGGAGGAGAAAAACTAATGGAGGAAATTATCACTGAAAATTTCCCAACTCTTATGAAAGACTTAAAATTACATATCCAAGAACGGCAGCATACCCCAAAGAGAATAGATCGTACTCCAAGAATAGACGTACTCCAAGACACTTACTAATCAGAATGTCAGAGATCAAAGAGAAAGAGAGAATCTTGAAAGCAGCAAGAAAAAAGCAATCCATCACATACAAGGGAAGCCCAATAAAACTATGAATAGATTTCTCAACAGAAACCATGGAGGCGAGAAGACAGTGGGATGATATATTTAAATTACTAAAAGAGAAAAACTGCCAACCAAGAATTCTATATCCAGCAAAATTGTCCTTCAAAAATGAAGGCAAAATTTAAAAATTTTCAGGCAAAAAATCTTGAGAGAATTTGTGACCAAGAGACCAGCTCTGCAAGAAATACTAAAGGGAGCACTAGAGACAGATACAAAAAGACAGAAGAGAGAGGTGTGCAGAAGAGTGTAGAAATGAAGACTATGAGTAAAGGTAAAAAGAAGGAAAATTAGATATGACGTATAAAATCCAAAAGGCAAAATGGTAGAAGAAAGCACTACTTGTACAGTAATAACACTAAATGTTAATGGATTAAATTCCCAAATCAAAAGACATAGACTGGCAGAATGGATTAAAAAACAGGACCCATCTATATGCTGTCTACAGGAAACACATCTTAGACCCAATGATAAACATAGGTTGAAAGTGAAAGGTTGGGAAAAGATATTTCATGCAAATAACAATCAGAAAACAGCAGGAGTAGCTATACTAATATCCAACAAATTAGACTTCAAAGTAAAACAGTTAAAAGACAAAGAAGGATACTATGTATTAATAAAAGGAACAATTCAGCAAGAAGACATAACAATCATAAATATTTATGCACTGAGCCAGAATGCTCCAAAATACATGCAGCAAACACTGAAAAGAGAAACAGACACAGCTACCATAATAGCTGGAGACTTCAATTCAACGCTCTCATCAATGGACAGAACATCTAGACAGAGGCTCAATAAAGAAACAGAGAATTTGAATAATACAATAAATGAACTAGACTTAATAGACATTTATAGAACATTATACCCCACAATAGCAGGATACACCTTTTTCTCCAGTGCTCATGGATCATTTTCCAGGACAGACCATATGCTGGGTCACAAAACAAGTCTCAATAAATTTAAAGAGATTGAAATCATACAAAACACTTTATCAGATCATAAAGGAATGAAGTTGGAAATCAATAATAGGCAGAGTGCCAGAAAATCCACAAATAGATGGAGGTTCAACAATACACTCTTAAATAACCAGTGGGTCAAGAAAGAAATTACAAGAGAAATCAGTAAATATCTCGAGGCAAATGAAAATGAAAACACAGCATATCAAAACTTATGGGATGCAGCAAAGGCAGTGCTAAGAGGGAATTGCCCTAATGCCTATATCAAAAAAGAAGAAAGGGCAAAAATCGAGGAATTAACTGTCCACTTGGAAGAAGTAGAGAAAGAACAGCAAAC